>BLKM01001619.1:5032862-5225185 GCA_013340265.1 Coptotermes formosanus | reverse complement strand
GTGTGTGTGTGTGAGTGTGAAACTCTGTAGCCCGCCCTACTCGCTGGTGTCATAGGAAATATCGGTATGTCATCAGAGACACGTAGAAGGCGCAATCCCCGTAAACCAGAGCATAAGACGATTACTGTGCAGAGGAACGGAAATATCTTTCCTCACTGCAGATCGTAATTGGTCTGAATCACATATAATCCCACGTCACTTGCTGACGTCATTCTGATTCCCTTCAATAAATTTGAAGAGACAACTTCGTTTCTCACCAGTAAGGTTACGTAAGTTTCAGACATATCTGACAATCATCTCCATGTTCTATGTGCCGCAAGAATAATCGGTAACCAATATTACTGACGTCACAGTTCGATGTAAACTGATGAAAAATGGAGGGAGGAACTCCAATAGGAATGTTGGAAAGTTGTGTTACATAATGCAACACACAAAATTACCAGCGACTTTTTTTTGAATTTTATTATGACTTAAATCTGGGGACAATAAAATGCGAAGTAGAAAATTAAATCTATCGGAATTTGAAATCATCTTGAAAAGATAATATACTGCATGGAAAAGTCTATTTACGGTCTTTGTTAAACAACATTTTACTAACTTTTAAATTCTTTTGTGTATCACGCTGTGCCATAGGTTATGGAGTTCCCGACGTTGCAAAATGGAATGATTGTTCTAATCAGCCGCACAAATATTGCAGAGAACAGACGAAACATTTCTTATACACAGAAAGCTAAGGAAATGCTCAGGGGCCGATCATGTATTTATTTGTCATTCTTTGAATGTAGGCATCACACAGAATTTAAGTAATAAGAATTTGCCTACCACAATGTGATCATTTAGTGCTCTGCTCCTCATATGTTTTCCTTCTATTTCAAAAGTAACGATGACAGAAAGAAACGTTTGATACCACAACATTTAAACGATGCTTATTTTACTGAAATACGTGGTAAGTGTGTTTTCAATTAAGAACTTTCAATAACAACAGCAGTTCTTAGTTTGAACCCGGCAGAACGCCAAATAAAACCAGTAGGACGCGTCTCACTGATTGAGAAACACAGCTGTAATGGCTATAATGACACGTTCATGAAGACAAAAACCAACCGTAGAAAGAAACACAGAAATAAGCAATTTAGAGCGCGTACCCAGACTAACAATTCCTGGGTTTCCGCTTGGGTACTTTTAATACTGGACTGAAAAATTCTGTCCCTGCTCTGGACAGCGCAACTGTGATTACTTCAACACAAAAGACAAGCAATAATCAAGATATGAAATTCTGCAAACTATAAATAAGTAAGGCACTTCAGAAGTTTTGCGTCTGTGTGGAAGACCGATGACTATTTCTGAATATAAAATTATGTAACATGTAACAATTACGGGACGTTCGCTTCCCAGTTGCTTGTTCGGAAAACAGCAAGAAATACACAAAGGGTGTACTCGATATAAAATGTGTGCATCAAGTTTCTCCGCAAATATTTTCGAAGATATTTTTCGCTGCGGCAAATATTTAGGAAACTGCGCTCGAGGTGTCTGAAGAAACGCATGTAGGTCTTTCGGCAGAGTGGCCGTTCAACCTTCTTTTTGTTTCAAACGAAAACTTAAGCATTATAAGCATTTTTCTTAAATTTCTCCTACATAATAATCAATCAAGGTAAGTCTACATATTCTGGATCTTTTCTTACACGCGGAGGGACAATTCGATGGACAGAGCGGCACCAAATAATATGCGCCACACAGGAATGAGAAATAACTTGAGAGCAAATGCAAATATTAGATACAGTGCAAACTGATATCTGAAGTGTAAGTAACTTTGTAATAATGACTTGATATCTTTAATATGGCGTCTGTAACAAAATTAATTAAACGTTTTGCCCAACGAAGTATGGAAATATCTAAATAAGTATTTAAAGTATATAT
This sequence comes from Coptotermes formosanus, assembly GCA_013340265.1. NCBI lineage: Eukaryota > Metazoa > Arthropoda > Insecta > Blattodea > Rhinotermitidae > Coptotermes > Coptotermes formosanus. The sequence continues at coordinate 5,223,271 of BLKM01001619.1, read as the reverse complement.
GGACCCTGAAATAAATTAAAATGTTTGCTGGCTGTATTTCATGTAATTACACTCATATTAAGCGAAACAGGCTGTTTGGTAAAGCTATGCAGAAAAGAAGTGCCTTGAAATTTGACACTTATACATCAAGTGCTAACATTGATTGATTCATGTAGTAGGTGACGAATTTGACTATGTAAGTTGTGCAGTGTCGATTGGTGTGTTGACTAGTGATGGAAAAATCAGCGGGAGGTGAAGTGAAGCGTGTAGCCGCCTTTAAGGAAAAGTCAGAATTTATGTGGAGGCAATGAGGGAAAGCATAAAATATCTCTGTCTCGATATTTGATGTAGTGTGGAGACTGAACACTGGGACTTGTGGGAAATAAATCAATAGTACTAACCTCTGAACCAGGGCGTCTGATGAGATTGTTTTCATGGAATTGTTCTGAAAATAATGGTTTCTCGTTACCAGTACGGTATGTGATAATAATGCACACCCATAAACGTTCGTACCTATTGAAATACACATTACAACATTAATCTGTTGGACTCTTTTTTCCGTGTAAAAGTTACGAATTTCAAGCACTAGAATTAACGAGAATAGGCGAGGAGGGAATGTGGAGAATTAAATTCATGTTGACAGGTTTGCTGCTGGCTTCATGTTTACGTTGTTTCAGTTGTTATTATGAAACTCTCTTTGTAATGTTGTAAAGTAATATTTTCTGGCTACTTTCGAATGCAGACTGTTGTACGAACTTAAAAAAAATTAAAGGATTTTGATATAAACAATGGAAGTCACCCTTTTTTTTGCTTGTGTTTGAAGAATCTAATAAATATATTATAATCTCCCAGTTTAAAATTTAAATTCATTTCATGTAAATTCACTAATTCTCATGTGCGTCAATGAAGCAACTTCGACTCAAAGGTTTTGAGGAATTTGTGCCCTGAGATATTATTTAGCATTTATATTGTCGGTATGAACGCCCTTTAAAGTGTCATGTTCATAAATTAGATTTGTCTCTTATATGTCTATTAATTTCCCTTTTTATAGTGGAATGATGTTTTGGAATTTCACAGTTTCTCTGCGAGACAAGATTTTGACAACAGTGCCTATAATGTCTATTGTCTTCTTCGATTTCGCGCCGTAACTTTCGAATAATATGTACCAGCGTTTCGAAAGACAGTCTGCTTGTTTTGTGTTTGTTTGTCGGTCGGCTTTCAGTCTATCGTCTTGTAAGCCCCACTAGATATTACTGTGACTGGCTGCTTCAAGGAGTAATGTTTTACACTGACATTTCAACAAAAATTATGCAGCATATTTAACTAAATTAGGAAAATTTTATTTTATTTATTTTTCTCCGCGTTTTCTTTCAGTTTTGTGGAATGTCTTAGGGAATAACATTTCGGAAACGAAGGTAAAATGAAGAATTTATAAATTTTATTTAGCCGTTTAAAGCCCACAATATATATATATATATGTATATATTCTACGTGTAAGACTTGATTTTCATGCCGTGGTGCTGCTAAAGTTCAGTTCTTCTGTGATATTACGGCGGGTCTTTGGATGTATGTACCATCTGGTGTTAACACTTAAAATTTCAATTTTTCCCAGGGAATGTGCCCACCTGTCTCGTATTATTCACATAACAAACTCCGATTATGTCTGCAAACAGCATTGAATGACTGCCATCTCTGTGAGGTTGGCAGTGGAGTTTTATGTGTCGTTAGATAACACTTTCAGTCTCCGAGAAGTTACATATTCTGAAACGTTTATAAGTCTAGCAGGCCTCTTTTATTTTACTCCGTTTTAGGACGTGAAAAATCAACTTAAATTCCTTTCTTCTTATTTTATTTTCAACCGTTTCTCTTATCTTAATTTCCACTTGACTCTAATCATGATCATAATATTACATAAACAAGAAATTATAGGCAAGGAGACTCCTGGCAGGTGAGTCGCATGTTCGTGGGAATACCGAATACTCCAATACTTTGTGTTGCGCTCTCGTGTCATTAATAGATACAGGCCTTGCAATAAGTTGTCCCCTCTTCCAAATAATATTAATATATATATGCAGTATTCATCCGCGATTAATTCTTAATCAGAACAGGCGACATTATCAAATCAGTGACATCTAAAGGATACGTGAGAAAGTTACATAATCGAGAGCTTGACACTTCTGTTGACTGCAAATGGGTGATTAATCGAGAGTGGATGAGATGAATGGAGCATGTAGAATGCTGAGCGTAAAGGAGAAGTATAAAGAGCAATTAGTGAGAAACTCAAGTTACGAAAAGCATTGGAACACCAGAAGCAGATGCGAGGATGACATTAAAACTGATATTAGAGGAGTGGATTACATGGCTGAAGGCAATGTTTTATATGATCTAGTGGCAGACTACTTAATTGACGATGCTGAAATCTTCGTTTCCATAACATCAGGAAATCACTAAATTTGTTAAATTATTATCGACGTACAATAGCATTAATATTTCTTCCATATAATAGAACACATATGTCTGGTATATATGAACCACGCAACATTTACAAACTAAAATTAGAAGCCAATAAAGTAAGAATGATTTCAGTAAGCTGGGAAGTATTTTGTCTGAAGCAATTGTGTTCCTTTCCAATTGGCTGTTCGTTAATTCTTCTTGGAGGACTGAAGAAAACCACGAAAAATTCTGTTACTATATCCCATGCACTGGCTTGGACTCGTAGCAAGTTCATACCCAATAAAAGCAAGACGTATTGGATGGGGAAACACCGACCTGTTTGGTGATAAAAACACGAACGCTTATGGAACGCCATGCGTCACTGTTTTGACTAGCCAATTATAAAAATGAAATTTCCTCTGCTGTACACTAGTAATGCAGGCAGAACCATGCCTGATACTTTTATTTGCCTCTGTTTTTGTGCTCCGCAACTTCATCAGTCCAGCCCATGTCATTTGAGATAGCGCAGAAGGGCGATAAACAAACATGCAGCCAATAAATCTGTGTGACTGAAACGTGCTGTCGGAGTTTCGGTCAGCCAGCGGTTTGTTGGTTATTTCTGTTTGCTGAATATTTTATGAAGTGCGGAACGGATATTTTCATACAATGTTTACCTAATATACAGAACTGAAAACGGTCTTTGTTAGTAATTTATGTAGTAGTTAGTATGGAAATAGTAACTGATTTAAAAGACGCATATGGAAACCTACCTTCACTAAATCTAGAGTTACGTGGAACTCGAAAGGGCTCTGTAGCGGGCATGTACGAACATGGTAATAAACTCACTCCTAGTATAAAAGGAGGGGGGCGGGGGGAAGTTCTTGATTCGCCAAGCGACTACAACAATTTCAAAAACTGATCTCCTCAGGGATTTAATTATAGATAATCCTATCAATAGAAGGTGATGGTTTTATTCACAATTAACCCACACGTACCAGTATAGTCATCTATACATACATACATACATACATACATACATACATACATACATACATACATACATACATACATACATACATACATACATACATACATACGTACATACATACATACATACATACATACGTACGTACATTCATACATACATATACATACGTACGTACATACATACATAATGCATATATACATAGACATATGTATATATATACGTACATACATGCATACATACATACATACACACACATACATGCATACATACATACATACATACATACATACATACATACATACATACATACATACATACATACATACATACATACATACACACACACATATACGTATACATACATACTTACAGACGTGCATGCATGCATACAGATACACGTAATTACAGACAAGCATACGTTTGTAAAACAAACTTTACTTGCACAATCATAAATTCAGTCGAACCCGGTTATAAGGACATCGGTTTATACGACACCTCGCGTATAGCGTCAGATATACTGTGGCACCATTTACTTCGTCACTGTTAACCATAACATTGCAATCCTCAGTTATAACGACACTCGTTTATAACGACACAAAATATTCAGTCCCTTTCATTAAGTCATAACCGATTTCGACTGTATATTATTCGCAAAGAAATCATTCTCCCTTTCTTAACGGATCTACATGTCCCTGACCCCAGGAATTCGAAAATCCCATTTTGACCCTCCCGTAATGTTGCGAAAACAAAAGTTCTGTGAGCAAAAATATGTGAGAACCACTGCAAACGCACACGTGTGCAAGCTTTCACAAGTTCACATGTGTGAACAAGAATACGTACACTCATGCTGACATGCATAGGTACATACATGCGTACGTACATACGCACATACATACACACATACATAAAAGCGTATATACATGCATGCATACAAACATACATACATACATACATACATACATACATACATACATACATACATACATACATACATACACACACATATATACATACATACATACATACATACGTACATACGTACATACATAGATATATACATGCATACATAATACATACATATATACGTACATTAATTAATTAATTAATTAATTCATTCATTCATTCATTCATTTATTCACTTACCAGCTGTGTGTCAACTACGCAGATTTGACTAAGGCCTGGCTTTCGACAGAAGCAGAGGCAGGACCTTTCTCTTTGTCGCCTCGTAGATCAGAGGCCTTACAAATCGATAGTCGAGATAAAGCTACCGGCGCACAAAGCTGTACGGTTGCTTGTGCGTAATGCTGAAGTCGAAAAATTTCGGATCTACGAACCCTTCATGCTGTGTGGAGAAACTTCAGCTTTATTTTTTCTAAGGAAATTTGTAATGCTCAAATTGAAGCAAAATTTTCTGCTCAGAAGAACCGTGCATTTCTTCTTTTTATTTGTTGGCATGGTAAATTATTAATTTTAAACTTTTCTATTCACTCCACACGTATGGTAAGTTCATAAAAATTGTAAACACACACAAAGGAAATTCGTACTTGTCTTAAGAAGTCTTTTATCTACTATTGCCACATCGTATCTAAATTACTAGTTAAGATACATCATTGTATTCAAATAAAATTATAAATACGGCAATTCTTCTTGTCTGGATAATATTAATAATTCAGATGTCTCTTGACAGAACACATACATGTAATGTTTATTACTCACAAAGAATCGCTTAATGCTGTATAGAGGAATAAGACTTGTTGTTTTGGGAATCATAAGAAACTCGCTTACTCCGTGATCAAAATACAGTTATTGAATATTAAATCAGGTGTTACACACATTAAGCACTGAAATTTATGAATTTATATTACACGAAAGTCTCGGAAATGAGCCTTCTTATAATATTCGCAGTTCCACGTGGCAAAATGTCAGAATAGAGTAGGTTATATTCGGGCCCACTATCGTTACAATATAACTGACCTTCTGTCCATGATTGTACGCAGTGTCTTCTTTTCGCTTTCGCTATATGAAGTTCAAAATCCTTCACAGTTATATAAAAAAATATTCTGAATACCATAAAACGAAAATTAATTACGTGCAAATTTATTATTTCAGTAATCAAAATATAACTTAAGAATTCAGAACTTAACTGAAAGTAATTCGTTTTATGACTGACTTAAGACTTGCTTTTAATTATCTTAACTTCAGACGCCTCTTTCTGTTGCTGTCGGTTTCTTTGAAGTTCTTAATAATTAGGTGCGCTATCTCAAGTTGATGTTCGCAGTGCACGTCTGTGTAAAGCACTTTTAGTAGCCTATAAGCATGGTGTTACTGTCACAATGGAAGATGAAACATTAGTTAAATTTTGTAAGAGTAAGTTAAATTTTAATGGTTTGTAGGTACGAAAAGAGGCAGAAGTTACAGAAAAATACGCTACATAACAGAAACAATTAAGATCGTGTGTATTAATTAAATATTTTCCCTGACGCGATATAGACCTGTTTTTTATTCTTTTGATTAAATTTCAAGATAAATACTCTTCCGAGGTTTAAGCGGTTTTACACAAAATATTTAATCTCTCCCGTTTTAATAGATTGTAGTATAATAACAAAATTTCCAAACTCTGTGCATAATTTATTTTAATCATAAATCCTTCAACAGCAATAGTACGCATTCCGAGATTTAAAGATCTCAAGGTGGTAACTACGAAGCAGAATTACTGCCTGCTGTGATGTAATGCCGTGTCGTGTATGCAAGAAACTACCAGAGGACAAAGGTTTGTGTGCCACAAGTCTTCAGTAAAATTCCTTTTATGGACAAAGAAACTTTCCGTTTTTTTTCGCGAGTAAATGTCAGTATTTGTGCGAGATGTAACACTTTCACCACAGTGTTCCTTAAGATAAGTTTTCACATGATACTACGCTGTATTTTTGGGTAAATATTTTCCACCAATACAAGAGTAATATCAATAGCGTAGAATCTTCAGCCCATATTTTTTCTTTAAGTTTTACACAATTCTCCACATCAATAAACTACATACTTGCATTTATTATTTATTTATTTATTTATTTACTTACTTATTTGTTTGTAGACTATTTAAGAACGCCAAGAGTAGTTGAGACTATACAGTGCCAGGTGGGAGGATATTTAGCTAACTCACTCTCTCATTCAATGGAGCAAATTCTTCCTTCGAAACTGACAAAAGCTTAGAGATTCAAGAAATTCTTCTCATTTTATTTCATTAAACGTTCACGATCGTGCACACAAGATACGTCACCTGTCCCTTTTCTAGACCTATTAAATCCTGCACACGCCCTCTGCACTTAGTTATTTAAGATGGGTTTTAATATTATGCTTCCTTCGCCTAGGACTTAGAAGCGGCTTCTTTTCTTGCGTTCTCCAGCCAAGTCTTTGCAATTTTGGATTTTTTTCCATGGCGCAACAACCCCTAATTGGTCATGGCTTCCTCATTATCGAGGCTTCACAATCACACCCTGCACACCTCTGAACACACAACACTCACAACAGACAGGCATCTATGCCCCCGGTGGGATTCAAACCCGAAATCCCGGAAAGTGAGTTGCAGCAGTCCCACGCCTTAGACCGCACGGTCACTTCGAGCATCGATTTTTACTGAATAGTAAATTGGAATGGAGGTGGGTGGGATCTATCGTGGCTTACCATGAGAAAATATCCCAGCATTTGGCCGGTTATTTTAATTAAATGGGAAAAAGTTCAGTGAGGATAATTGGTGCTCCGACTCGGATTCGAACTGGGAATATTCTTAATACAGTTAAGAAACTTCACCGGTTAATCCAGCCTCTTAGTACACTCGGTTGTTGTGTGATGTGACCTTTTACGCATCCTTGTAATTCCATATAATAGCCTGACACCAGTGTGTGTGGTGCAAATTGGAAAATTAGAATCATTCTTGCAACGATATTACTATTTAAACCAATTCCAGTCTAAAAATTATCACCTGAAACTACAACACGTTTTGTTCTGAAAACAAAGCTGTAAAATAAGTTTAATGTAATAGTTTTTAATTAATTTGTGTACAAGTTACATGCTGTAGAGTGGCTCAGTTTAAAAGAACCAAACGTGTAAGTTTCCTAATACCAAAGCAGCTTAGTTCTTTCGAATATTACTTTACAATTTGTAGTAAGCTTCTAGTAAGTCCGGACACCGAATTTATATATGTTCTCACTTGATTTTTCTAACGACTTCTCTTTGAATGTATCAACGTGAGTGCGATTTGGTTTGAAATTAGCAACACTGAATTGTCTGTATTATGGAAGTTACTAATATGGCTACCACCATGCCTACATGTATACTGAGTAGATAATGTGCCAGAACTGTGATTGGGAGATCCCAGATTCAAATACCAGCTAGGGGAAATGCCTCCCTAGGGGGGTATATTGTACATTTCCCTTCAGGCGAATACCGAGTTTGTATACGGAAGTGGGTCACAGTGCCCCTCCTCAATTATACATCACGGCGTACCAGTCATGATTATCTTAGACTGCACAACATCTGAAGCCATACTATTAGAATATTTTTCCTAAGAATTAGTGTATAAATGTCAGCGTTATAACTGACAGTTTTATCACTTGCATCCATTTTTTGCTGGAGAAAAAAAAGGTGTCAGCAAATTCTCCACTCTACTGGTTTATTGTCTCGTGAGAGGACAGATTTCTTCATTAAATCTTAATACAACAGAGCAGTTTAAGAAAGTAGTCAAAAATATATTTCATAAAATCATAAAGAAACCAGGATATTCTAGGCGCATCAGTGACCAAGATTTCAAAGGCCAAATTTCGGAATCGCCAAAGGAAATTGATATAGCACGTTAGAATAATGCAGAAGCACACTCGGCAACTTGTTATGAAGCACAGGCGAGAAACAAGGAGAAACCAAGCAGACACAGACACACTCTAGTGGATAAAAGAAGCTCGAATTCGAAGAACTTTTACGTAGACTATCATAAAAGCGGAGACAGCAAACTCCTCCAAAACGTTTACACCTGTGTACCAATCTTCAATATGCCATATCCAAATGTACTGACATTCGCTGTGCTGTGTCATTGTCAAATACAGAGAGGCAGTATATATGAAGGTTATTTTTGTTTTTTTAATGCTGTTTTAAATGTCTGCCATCCGCCTTGAGAGGTAAATTTGAATTCTTCTCAGCTTAGCTGGCATTGATAGATTTGCAAACTTCTTCACTTTGCTGTCATGCTGAGTTATTATGAGCACGCTGCTTAGCCTTTTCCTGAAATTTCGCTGTGAGAATACAACGAGCCGAAAGTGTTTTTGTACACACAATATTTGCTACTAAACTTAACAAATTTCCGCATGCATTACTGCTATTTATTGTTTGTTACTTGAGTTTGAGTCCTTAAATTAAGCCCACAGAGAAGATTAACAGATACGTATAAAGGCTGAACTCTTTTTGAATATGACACCACATACTTTGATACATAGGTGCTATCGTTGCGAAAGCATACGCTCCCTCCGATTTCATCGTACAAGACATTTCTACCATTAACCTCTTTCATTACCACCTACCAATTTACAGAACGTCACATCGCTTAAGACACGAATCTTTTTAGGCACCGCCGTGGGGACCTTAAATATCACATCCTCGTCTTCATATTCCATAAACAATTACTCTGTTCTGTGTTTAACCCTTATCGACCCAACGTCGAGTTAAACTCGACATCGCTTTCCGTTGTACGAGGTCCAATGTCGAGATTAAATCGACACATTAATTTAGAGTGTTGCCACCGATCCCTAAGCTATGGGAGACAAAAACCTCTGATACCGTCCAATACACAGTGGGATGGTTAATGCAGGTTAGCTCGGTGAATACGACGTCTGTTCTCAGGGTAATTTGCGTAGGAGGTCCCTGCAGCGTCCGCTGTGCATCCCCGACGATAATTTTTATTTAACATATTGATAAATTATCAGTGGTTTGTTGAAACATTTCCACTCTTATGTTTGCACAATAAGAATGTTATCAGCAAAATAAAAAGTGACCACGACACTTGGAATAACAGAGCTAGTTAACTTTCAATTTCGAATTTTGGCAGAAACCCTCCGAAACTTATAGAGAACCCAAACTTTGTAACTGTCCTCCCCAACGGCCAAAAAACAGAGCGTCCCCCTTTGCTTCTATGAATTGTAGTTGTAACTGCCAAAGTCAATTTTCCCTTCCTACATTCCAGAATGATTTATTGGCCGGAACTCAAATTTGGAGGAACCCAATAGGCCGAATTTAACTTTTTCAACAGCTAACTTGACTGGTTACACTAATTTAAGCCAGTAGACTCCAACTCTACAATTAACGAACCTTTTGGGCTGTTGCTCACTGGCACTTCCCACTCGAGGAATTATGACTTTAAAAAGTGTCAAGTCTCGGTTGTCACTAAGGAACACTGAGCTGCAAAACTGCATTCAGCGCGACAGCTGACGGATGTGCTGCTCAGCCTTATTCTTATCAATGCGTTAGCCTCACCTATTCCTTCTTGCTGTCTTGGCTAGCTGTCCTTATTTTACAGCCAAAAGTCCCTTTGTAATTAAATAAATCAAAAAGGAATTTAAGGCCTCTTCAGGATTTGAACCCTAGTCGCCGGTCCTGTTCAGGGTTTGAACCTGAATGGCCGATAACAGTGTCTTATGTTGATTTTTTACTAATCGCCTCTTACTGGTGGTTGCTGTAGAACTTTAAAGACTACATATGTTCTAAAAAATTATTTTGTACCAGACTGTTGGAATTCGCAATAATAATCCGGACTGCATTTCACAAAAATAGTACCTCTGTATTAAAATAATGGTTTGAGTATAAAATGATTACAGTGCATATGTCATTAACCTTGTATATCGGGGAAGGGAATGTAAAAATCCCACGCATTTTTAGTCTCACCGCGCCAGGAATTCGTTTGAGTTATCAGGCCATCAGTAACAGACCGAAACAAACTGTCAACATTGCTATATACTGACAGACCGCGGTGGGTGGTCCGGTTTCATATGAACTGTCCGATGATCAAATGTTGCAGTTTCACATGGGATTCATCTGAAATCTCGCCATGAGCAATGATAAGCAAAAAGCAATGAAGTCTAAGCCCTAAGAGAAAGTCGCATTTTGGGAAAGGACTGCGAAGATATCGACTCTTGTCTACTGTAGCAGTTACACAATATGCGCATGAAGCTATACTGAAAAGTGGTTGAGCAAAACGTGTTACCGTATCATGAATGGTAACGCAAATAAGGAAACGTTCATATAAAGGCTGTAGAGCTTCAAGCATTTGAGGGCGTCAGTTTTAACCCTTTAAAGACGAAGCATATCTGTTTTATATAAGGACTCAGTGCGTACCGCGCTATAAACACTCTCCACTGCGGTTATAAAAACCAATCTCTTAATGTTTTACAAGGCAAATTTTTCTGTTTGCTCTGAGATCCGTACAAAACACATAAACGCAATGTGGGCACCACGTAGAATTTTTTAATGTTAAACCTGGTCGTATGTAAACTTGCCGCCAGGCTTTAAAAGGTTAATAAAGGCCGATCCCAGTGGCCGCGCGGTCTAAGGCGCAGGTCTGCGGCCGAGCGCTTGCTGGGATCGTGGGTTCGAATGCCACAGCTGGAATGGGTGTTTGTCTCTTGTACATTGTTTGTATTGTCAGGTAGAGGTCTCTGCAATGGACCGATCCCTCGTCCAAAGGAGTCCTCCCGAGTGTGGTATGTGTTTGAGTGTGATCAAGTGAAAATACAAACCCTCTACACGTACTGTGAACAAATAGCTAGACGAGGGAAGGACTACAAAAAAAAGTTTTAATAAAAAATAGTTAAGTGTTTTGGGAATGGCTTCGTGTGCAACACCCAGGCTACGGGCTGGAACACTGAGCCACTGTGGCTCGATTTCCGGCAGAAGTAAGAAATTTTCATTTTTTCCGGAATTTTACTATCATTCCTGGAGATCACGCAGGCTTATGTTCAGTGGGTTCCAGGGCCCCTATTGCAGGATGCAGAGCTGTTGGGACGTAAGTGTTATCACTCATCCCTCCAGTTTTCAGGTTAAAAATACGTGGTACTTCTCCCCCACGTGTGTCTCCATTCTGGTGTGTAACTGAGCACAGAAGACAACTTAACCTTCTTAATTTTACTTATAACACATGCCCGTAATCTGGTAATATTTAAAGTATAACTGGTATTCTGACTTCCGGCTACAACGTAATACAACTAAATATTCCTTTATACACCAGAGCTACAAATCAACCCTAGTACAGAGGTAAATTCTCAAATAAAAAACTGATAGAAACGTTGATTAAATTCGCCTAATATAGAGTAGCGTTTGTTTTTTCGTCACAGTGATGACATAGATTACAATTACCATTCAACGTTTTATGTATTTTGAAGCTTAACCATACTGCATAAAGCACACTGGTGATTAGTTTGTGAACATAATTTACTACAGAAATAACCCCAATTTTACGAATCAAAATAAACCCGCATTTACTATCGTGTGATTCCTCTTATGGAGTGCAGCATGTTTCTCGCTTTAACGGCAAGTAAATACAAGAGGAAAACCAAAAACAAAAATAGGTTAATTCTTTAAAATTGCAAAATAAAATTTTTTCTAACGTGTATAAACAATATTAACCACTCTGTCATTACTTTGACTGCCACATAAAAATGCCTTTTCATACAGCCTGCAAAAAGAGTATGTGCCCACTTTAGTAATTTTTGGCACCAAATCCATTCTGAATCCTAAGAAGTAGGCAACTTCCATGACGATATACTGACTTTTCCATTGCCTTGTTTCCACTCTACACTATGGTTCTGTTAGGCCTACATTTTCCAGCGGAAAGGGTTTTCAGTTTACAGTGTTCTTTTGTTTCTTTGTAAAATTTTTACAAAGAGATTTAACACAACAACGTTTCATGTCTAACTCGGTAGGCTTGGACTGTCTCCTTTCTGCAGTTCCTCCTTGTGTAGCGAGGCTGTTATGTTCTTCGCCATATCAGCATTGGAATATGAAACATCATTTGGAATTGAAGGCATTGGACTCAGGCTTGCAGCGCAGACTGTTCTATTTGACGAATCCGTCGGAGTAGAAGAAAAGGGCGCTGTTGGTTCTTTAAAAAGAACTACGGAAAATTAGAATTTTCCACTTATCGTAAGCATTGCTTTCACAGCATTGAAAATCCTGAAACCTACCTCCTCAGCGGGAGTATGCTCTCTATTTCTTTCCACAGTTGATTCATGAACACTTTGTTTCAAGATCTGCATCCACTTCGTACAGAATTTTAAAATCAGTAATTCTGAACATACAAAAACACTAATCACCAACAAATGCACAAAGAGAGTTTTATCATCAATCGTAACACACTCCTACATGTTTCGACCCTGCTGTGTCATCTTCAGGGGGAACTTTTTTGTTATCCTTACACTACGGTTGCGCTTTATATTTGAGTGAGAATGTGCTTTTGACTGTGTACTGCGTCGGTTTTGGAGGCGTGAACTCTCTGCACATTAGTCTACACTAATGTAGGCCGGGACTGCAGAGAGTCCACGCCTCCAAAAACAACGCAGTACACAGTCAACAGCACATTCTCACTCAAATATAAAGTGTAGCCTTAGTGTAACGATAACAAAAAGTTCTCCCTGAAGACGACACAGCAGGGTCGAAACATGTAGGAGTGTGTTCCGATTGATTATAAAACTCTCTTTGTGCATTTTTTGGTGATTAGTGTTTTTGTATAATATAGTGCACCGACATGGAACACATTAAATTTCTGAACATGTTGCTATTCTGTGGAGAGCTTTCACTTTTCTCGTACCTGGTAAACCTATACCGGATAAAAAAATGATATTTCCAAAACACATGTCAGTCTAATGCAAATGACTTGAACTGTCGTTAAACAACAGAAAGTAACACCTGCAATGTTCGGGGCCTACTCACAATATGGAGTACTCGGAATTTGAAGACAAGAAGGCGCTCACATGTTAGGAGCTCTCAAAGTTGGATTTCAGGCATAACTTGTAATTATGGCACGTAGTGAATTCGCACACATTAAGTAACAAGTATCTGGTTGTGACTAGTGTTTAAAACGTTAATCACGATTAAACTAAAAACAATCGACTTTGAACAATGAGGAAGCTTACGAAGAAAGGTTCTCCAAAACCCTGCCAACCACAAAAATTCAGATTTTATGACGAGAACAGAACTTGTCCAAAAATCCATTCGTTTCTACAAAAGACTTTATGGTTCACCTGCTAAAAGGTCAGATCCATCTACTTATTACTTTGTCATACATTTAAGGGGAACTCTTTTATGAAATTTTCCCCTCCAAAAATATAGTGGGTACTTTTTGTTTACCCTATCCGACCTATGCGTCTATATGAAGCCCCCGTAATGCCAACAAAACAATAGACGGCTCCAATAAACAGGAAGTTTCGTCGCTGTGTAACATTCTGAATTTTCCATTTAATCCGTACCACTTTACGTCCAAAGAGGTAGACTTAATATACTTCATATCTTTATATATTACGTATGAATAACAATTTAATAAACAATTAGACTATACTACACAAAGGCGCAGCGCCATGGGAAAAGATCTCTCTAAAGTAACCACTATTTTCCTGTAGGCACTGACAGTAAAGACCAAATAGGTTCAGTATTACTTCTTGGAATTTGAAATTATAGTCTACTGTCTGTCCAGTTTTCCCAAGTGAGTCTCGAATGATCATTACATAGGCAGCCGATTTGAAGTAACCTAGTAGGGAAGAATAAGACTGTTAAATCTGGTCTTCAGGTTGGACAGGAAATGTGAAATACGATGCCGTCAAAGAAGATAATTCACGTAGGACGCTGAAACCGGGCAATATAGAGAGTTGTCTCATTCTATTGGGTCTGGAACTGGTCGTCTGATCCCATGCTCCACATCGAGAAAATTGCTTATCTTTTCTTGATACGACTCAGATGACACCGTAACAGCTGTTCTACGACCAAATAACGCTAGCTCAAGAAATGACAACACAATGTGTCACGTTCACTGTGTAGAGATCGTTGATCAAATTGCTCAGAGTTTTTTCCTTCTTGTTGACACAAGCTGCAAGCTCGAAATGAGATTCATCTAACATGATATGTCTCTCAGCGAATCCATATTCGTGTATCATCGTCATCAAGTATGCAGTACTGAAACAATATATATCAACAAGTTAATCACATTCATCTTAACGTAGTAATAGCAGATGGCCTGGGACTGCACGGACCAATTTGCAGTATACTTGGTATTTCGTCACACACATTTTTCAGTCGTAGTTCTCATTTACCGCACAGAGAAACATACACACACTTTTAACCAATAAACATTCGAACTTTAAATTCCTTATAGTGCGACGCTATTGGAAGCTTTAACCTTAATAACACGACATTTCGTCCGTACATTTTAAATATATATACATTTATTTCCTTAGATTCAAGAGGGATTTCTTTTCTAAACCTTATTAGGCCAATAGTATCTGCAACGGCGTTGCTATAAATTGTGTGGGAAGTAACAAACGACTTTTAAAGTATTCAGTTCACCACGCTTAGCCAACGAAATGCAGAACGTTCTTCCGTATATGCTTATATTATAATATCACATTGAGTATTGCTACGTGTTTCAGTCCACAAGGGAACATCGTCAGGGAAACAATATCAAATAATACCGAAAAAACTAGATTAGCTAGTTTTATATGTGGTGTAAAGGAGGCAAGTAGTAACACGTAGATATTTCCTTGCAGAATAGTTGTATTTGTGAAAAGGAGTCTTGATACGCTGGGTTTCTCGGAACCAACCAATTTTCAAAGCTCTGAAATTCCCACCGTAAAATACCAAAACAACTCCAATAAAGCAATAAGATTATTGATAAACACAAAATAATATACTTAGCTGAAAGTAAACCAAGACTGCCTGTACTAAAACAATACTTGGGCTACATAGAACAACTATTCTGATTCGCCCAGTAATCAATATCATAACGCTCATGTCTAAAAAGTAGCTAAATTTCTTACCCAAATATAAAATGAGTATCTTAATCTTAACAATGAATATGTTGCTTTAACTCAATGAATTTGACCCGGGGTGTAACAAAATTTAAGATTAATTTTAATCACAGTTTATTGTATTATATTATAATATATTATTAAAGAATCTTCTTAAGTATTCCTTTTCAGGAGATAACAAATATTGCTGATAAATTTAATCAATTAAGAGCCATTGATCTAATTTCCAAATACAAAATTTTACATAAAAATAATAATCACCAACCAATGCACAAAATGTATATTACCTTCACTATAAAAACCTCCTACACGTTTCAACTCCGCTGGGTCATCTTCAGGGAGAAGAGTTTCGTTACAGTAGGGCTGCACTTATACAGCTGAGTGCGAAGTCAGTGGCACATTCTCATTCAACTGTGTAAGTGCAGCCCTAGTGTAACGAAACACTTCTCCCTGAAGGTGACCCAACGGGGTTGAAACATTTACGAGGTTTTTTAGTGAAGATAATATACACATTGTGCATTTGTTGGTGATTATTACTTTTATGTGATATAGTGCACGGATATGGAGCGTATTAAATTTACATAATTTTACACTTGATGAAAACTGTTCTATCTCAAAATTACATCACCTTCTCATTTAACCTATATCAGCTACCAAACGTCATAGCTGTGAGCTCACATGTTTCAAGCATAATCGCCGAAATATTTTTAGAGCATTATGAAAGTGCGTTTAATTAAACACCCACTGGAATATAAAAAATAATATTTTACAGAATATGTGTGGATGCCATTTTAATTATATACCATAAAACAGATTGATCCCGATCTGCTGATCACAACATAAACCATATACACAAGAACATAATTTTTAAACCAGCAACCGAAAATAATGGACAATGAAGGCCTTAATTTATTCCTCATACGGAAATAATTCACTATTGAATTTGATATTTTTCGGAAACCTGCCACTATAGATAAAACCATCAATTTATTTTCAAATCATCCAAAAGAATATAAAATAACAACATATAGATAGTTATTCAAAAATAGGCATTTACTCCCATTTTCACCGTCACAAAAACAAAAAAGAATGGCATCTCATAATATAATGAATATATTATTTTCATGGCGCGAGGGCCCCCAGTGGGCCAGGGTCTCCTCACTATCAAACTTCACCATCACACTCAGACACACCACACTTTGTAGAACTACTCTGGACGAGTGATCAGCCCGACGCAGGAACCTCTACCTAACAACACACAACACTCATAAGAGAAAAACATCCATGCCCACGACAGGATTCTAACCCGAAACCCCAGTAAGCGAGCCTCAGCAGACCACGCCTTACACCGCGCGGCCACTGACATCGGTATACAAGGGAATTTTCAGATCTTCCTTTTGAAATTTTTACAGGCCATATGGTACTAGAGACAAGATTTTCTAATGAATGTCAATAATAAAAACGTGTGTAAACATGCCTATATCACTTCATTTCTTCTCATATTTCGAAATAATGAAATAGAAATTACGGAATAAAACGTCCTAAGCGAAGTGGAATAAATTTTATAAGGAAATTTGCCGCCGTTAATGGCTTTACAGTGGCTTTACTGAGTGTTACACGTCATCGTCATGCCAATCCAGGAGACGAAGAGCAATTAAGATTTTACGTTAATATTAGATGACAGATATAATGTGTGTGTGTGTGTTTTGTGTGTGAGTGTGTTAGTGTGCGTGCGTGCGTGCGAGTGTGTGTGTGTGTGTGTGTGTGTGTGTGTGTGTGTGACAGAAAGTGATAGATTTATTCAGCAACTAACTATACATTTCAGAGTTTTCTTTAAAAATTCTAAACTTAATATGTGGATAAGGAAATAACTTATGGTTCTAAAAGGCTCGTTGTATTCATAAAACGTATCCTTGGACCTGAGCACGAGCCATTAGAAAACAGATTTTATGTTTTTTACACAGAAAGTCTCCCACCCTATCTTTTCCTTTGAGAATTTGCAACCGTAGGTATTAACATATTGACATTTTCCAGCGTACGCTACGTATCATTTCCTTTATTTGGTGAACCTAACAGTTTTGATGAAGAATAAAAATCATGAATTTCCTCACTGTGCACTTTTCTACTGTTAGTTCCTTTCTTTCGCTGCATACAGCGCCACCATACCCTTTATCAAGCACCTGAGAGTGTTAGGTTTCTCATGAAGAAAGAAAAATAAGAGGTGAAATTACGTTATGCAAATTTTAATCTTCACTTTTCAATTATGGTAGCATAAGAAATTATACAACCCTATGTGCTTATATTTTACACGACAAAGAGTTGGAAGGAATGTGGATGGACGCGGTCGCGGCCTATTCAAACAATTACACTGGCAGAAGGCATAGAATGGCACAGCCTGTACAGCATTAGAAAACTGTAACCGGTTTCTGGTGTACCAAATGAACCAGGGACCTTCCGACTAAGAAACAGAATTATAAACAAGTTACTGCGATGCTGAGTGATGCAGCTCAAGAACCAGAAAAACAGATCCGTGGTCGTACTTCGAGTAAAGACGAATATCTCCTCAAATACAGGATGAGCGAATTACACAACGTCTGACAGCTCTCACTGAGCAACAAAAGAGTTCAGTGTACGTAAATACGTAGACTTCAGCCATTACAGTTACGTTCGTTTTAGCATCAAATTCTCGTTATCAAAGTACGAGATACCGAGTGTCGTCCTGCAGTGAATTTCTGCTGACAGGGAATAATGAGCAGAGTCATGGCGAGGCGAGGTCTCCGCGCACCGAAATACCATTTNTCAACAGCATGCCCGTAGCAAGGGGGTACAAATGGGTGTACTACACTCCTAGGAATCTGCAAAATGCCAAAGAAACAGTGCTGATCGGAAGTGAGCTCCGTGATGACAAAATCACGAAGCCGAGCCATGAAAACAATCACAGATGCAATTTGCAGAGCACGAGCAGTGAACAACAGACATGTTATATGTTCACATGCAGAGAATGCGGTATCATTCCAGTTAGAGTGCTATAGCGACACCGTGGATGTGTTGGTTAGCGCTGTAGTGCTTCTGGGAGCTCTTTCCTCTGCTATGGTCCAGAAGTTTCCACTAACATCGAGGCTCTTATACGTATCGTGGCATGTGTCTGGCACCTTCAGCTGCACTTGGGAAAGATGCTGCCGCATGATATCGCCCATACAGCATACTGCTGTGTTACGTAAGATCGTGTGTTCTCAAAAATGTGTGCATATCTACAGGCAAGAAAGTTTGTGCAGTGTTACGTTACGTAATTAAGGTGTTGATTTTGTGGTCCTGACGGCGCTTTTTACGCTTAATGTACACAATATACGTATACACTACATGTATAATAGAGCGTTATGTACGTATATAAACGTGTGTACATATATTCCCCCGCACTGAAAGGCGGTGCAAAAGCTGTGTTCATGGTCTGGTTGCGAGCCTGCTCAACAGCCATCCACATTATCCGTTTGGATGCGAAAATCTTTAGGTCTCACCTGTATAACAAACCTTCAGTTAACTTCTGTTTTCACAAATCAAAATTACTACCAAAAAATGTAAATGTGAAGACCAAATGCACTGGAAAAGCAAGCCCAAAGCATACGGGTAAAATGTCCCTGCGATTAATTAAGCAGCACGACATGAATAAATACGAATGAGGTGAGGGATAGTTCCACGAATTCTTAGGTTCGATACCAGGTGGAGTTAAGCGTTAACATTCAGCCTGCAGCCGCTTTGGCCCCGGATAATCAGTGAGAAGGATCGGTGAGCCCTGGAGGAAGTATCGACTTAAAGGATAAGAATAAATTCTCTTCTCCTGCTGGTAACTGAATCCAGATTATTCGGGAGGCTAGCCCGCAAACCATTCACTATATCGACCGAGATATCTAGCCACAAAGACTTACAATTTACTAATGTTATGGCCTTGGAGGATATGATGACGTCATGTAGATTGGTAGGTTGGTGTCAGGCGTTTTGTAGGAAACTACTGGCTCCTCTTTTTTGCAGAACCGTATAATCGTAAACTGTTTGTGTTTGCTGGCAGCTTATTTAACACCGCCTTCAGTAATTAAAGTTATATAGGACCAAAACTTACTTAACTTACGTTTTGTTTTCGCTTTCACCAGCAAACTACTTAATCAACTAAGCAACACTGGAACCGAATCCTCTTTTATATTTATTCAACTGATCATAAGTTCCCCGCATTTTATGGAACCCGAAATTTCATGACCATTTTCACAAGAGCTGGCCGTTTTTCCCTATCCTCTGCAAGGTAAATCCATTTCAAGTCCACTTACTTTCATTTATTGAAGATTTATTTTAAAGTTTTTCTGTCATCGGCGCTCAAGTTTTCCACGTGGTCTCATTCCCTCGGGTATCCCAACCAAAAGCTGAAAGCATCTGTATCCTACCCCATACATGTCACATATTCCGCCCATATCCTTCCTTTATATGTGACCACCCCAAAAATATTTAGTGAGGAGTAAAGGTCATGAACTCTGCATTATGCACTCTCCACTAGCCACCTGTCTTCCCGTGCCTCTTAGGCCAAAATATCTTCCTGAACATCCCATTCTCAAACATCCTCACCCTGTGTTCCTTGCTAATATGACAAACCAAATTTACACCCATATAAAACAAGAGGCAAAATTTTGTTTCTACATATTTTAATCCGAGAGCGTCCAACGTTTTTTGGGAAAGGGCCAAAACCATGACTATGGACTGCTGCTCGGACCGCATGTATAAAAATCACAAAACGTTGTATGCCTAACCGGCTAGATTATTGCAAAAGTTTCATAGTATAAAAATAATTTTCATATATGGCCACGGACCGCATAACACAGCCTGGTGGGCCACAGGCTGGAGACCCCTGTTTTAATCTCCATGTTTTTGGATAGTAAACTGGAAGGGAACTGATTCTGAACCAGATGGTGGCAGGCACACTCTCAGTCCAATAAGCATTCTTCATGAATGCCATAACTTATGCAACTTATGCTTTTACCAACCTATCTCTAGGTTGCGATTTTGTGCCCCATTCTGTTCACAAAGCAGGAACATATGCCTAGATTTCTTAGTATTCACTTCCAGACCAATCTCCTTTTTAGGAACTAAAAGCACCTCTGTGATTTTGCTTATTACATACTAGTTTTCACTAAATAGTTTAAAGCCATTAGCACACACCTAACTCTGATGTGTCCGATTGAATTTCAGCCGCACCTGGATTGCACGAAACTTCCTAACGGTAAGCCCTAATGCAATGGGGATGAAGCATCTCCTTCTTTCAGACCACTCTTGATTGGAAAAGTTTAAGATATATGTTTCCTATCCAGACTACATTTTCAATTAAACGCATTTTTATTAGCCAAGGTGTGTCACGGTGTTACCAAACTCAACAAGATATTACGTGAAACCCTCCTCCTAAATGAATCAGAGGCTTTCCTAAAGTTTGTAAATAGCTGAAGCATTGCCCCATTTATTTCCATGTTTAAGCATTTGACGAATGCAGCGTATATAACTAGTAGTTGATCTCTTAATTCAGAAGTCACACTCACGATCCCCGGTAATTTGGCTTTCTTGTGGAGTTCACCTTGACGGAAGAATTTTTAATACATTTTGGTAGGTAATTGAAAATAGTGATGCCTCGATGAAAAACAGTCATTTTATCCCCCTTCTTATAAATAGATGCACGAATTAACTTCTGTCAATATTGTGGTACTTCTTCTTCATTCCAAATGTAATTATTAAGTTTGCGTGTCTCATAACGTACTGTCCCACCGACAGCTTTAAATTACTCCGCTAGGATTTGACTAATACGTGGTGAGTTGTATCATTTAAACTTTCGAACAGTCATCTAAATTGCAAAGATATTAGGCTCCGAAGCTAGTGGCTCAGATGTGTAGACTAGAGTTACGTATTTTCGAAACAAGTCGCAGACATCACACACGTGCAGACTACAGTCCACAAACAATACCTGCTACATTACTTACATATTTGGACCACTGTCCCTCTCCAAATCCTTTAGAATAACGTTACATTAGATTTTTACCCTTTGCTGCAATAAACTTTGTAACCTCGGATCAGGCTTACCAAATTGTAGATTAAGAAAACGGGTTAGCAGTATTCTTCATGAATTTATATACGTAAGGGAAAAGGGCCGAAGCCCGAGCGATATAAAAATCAGCCGGTTTTTCTCGATATTATCCAAATGGTCTGAGTAATATTAAGCAGCCAACATTAAAAGTTTTAAAATTACCCACTAGTTCTCGACTAATGTAAGTCATGGCCCGTCACTTTTGCGAGTGTCAAGATTGATCACGCCAAACACAAGGATATGTTGTCTTTGTTCTCCAGTCTCGTTAACTGTGTTCAACATTTCAAAGTACATTAAAAAAGTAATCTGACAAACCGAAATTTTTATTAAGCCTTCAATATCTACTTTCCAAAAAGAGAGATGATAATTCAAAGAAATATAACAAACACAGCGAAATTACTCAGCAAATGAAACATGCGTCTCTTACCGACGTTTGCAAATTTGTAACCTATACGCAGGAGATGACGAAAAACTTTTTGCCCCAGTGACTGAAAGAATTAATTTCTATATTTAATTATGTCGATTAGTTTTATTACCACTGAGAGCCAAGTCCGCCATAATCAGAGTCAGTGATTTGTAGGAGGCACCAAACTAGACGCTTGAATTAAGAGTGCGTTCTGTAGATGGCTACAAACCGAAAACACAGGTATTTGGAAAGAGGGTGTAAGGCAGGTTTCAGTAATACAAAATAGTGCTTAACATGCAGATATGTGCAAGTTGTCATATTAAGCAATACTTGACTGCAAAATTCAAGTTGCGTTGTCACCGTTCTTTTTGCCAAATAAACCTGTAAAAAATTCTGAAACTGAAGGCCGTTGAACAAATATTACAGATTGTGCTGATCAGGTAATTATATAATGAAAGAATACGAATGATGTTGACTGTCATTTACTTTTCTTTTCCTGTAGTGTTCCTAGAAGAGCTTCTGTAGTAACATTAAACACTAAAATTCACTAGTGGAGCGGGTCATCATATTGAGACAACGGTCCTTGGAATCCTGCGGAATCGTCAGATTTTGACGTGAGGTATGTGGCACAGTTTTGGGAGACTAGTTTTTACGAACCGATGAAGCTGAGAGATTCTTAATTTTACATTATAAGAAACCTTCCTTTTCCGTGATGTGATATGATATGATGTCGAATGATAAGATGACTTTCGGCAGGGACATGCTTAGGACGGGCCGTGATGGCGAGAGCGCCAGATGCCGAACTTAAGGGTCACCGCGCATCGACGTGGCTGTATAAGATACAGGGCAATTTCGCGCACAAGATCACCTGAAGATTTACAATAAGGACTTTCAATTAAAGGCCTTTACAAAATATGAAACAGAACTGAAGCAAAATTATAAACGTATTACTGAATTTACATAAAGTATCATAACTGTAGCTTTCTATACCGTGTACGTATGAATCAAAAAATTGTTTTCAACTCGTACACGAAGAAAATATACATAATGCGGAGAAAATATATATAATATATATTTTATTTGTGTACGAATTGGTAAAACAATTATTTTATCTATCGTAACTGTATTTTAATTACAGAACAGATAGAAGATTGTAGCTAACAAATATAAAGCTGGACGTCATAAATATTTTAATGAGACACAGATTACTAGATTGTACTTTGCTTTGAACATGTTAAATATGAGCCCTGCATAGACTGCTTAGACCTTGACCCCTCACTCCTCTAAGGAAAGGCCTAATTATGAGTGATGAATGGGAAAGGAGGGGAAGTGAAGCGCAGCTGCATATTTCGAAGTATTATATTAATATTTGCCGGAAGACGCTAAGAATCATGACAGAAGAGTGTCTCAGTGCAGACTTTCGTCTGCTGGAGATTCAGAAGCGAGGCTTTGCAGGCGGTAATAAACACTGTTCCGCGATCTCGGTGTAAGAGACAGACTGCGTAACGGATATTCTCCCCTATTTTGATGCTAACTTCAACTTCGTAAGATGAACCAGGTTTCACAACTTCGTTTTCCATTATCACAGTCTACGGAGACAGAGTTATGAAGGTACATCCCCTGCCTACGTAATGTGTGAGATATATAAAGATGTAGGTGTTTTACGCCAGCACGTTTAATGTCCTTTGCAGTGGAAATGCCTTAAAGTCCTTAATGTCCTGTTGTACTACACGCTCGTAAATATGTCTGGATGTGAAATATTATATTTGTAAAAGACTGTATCAACACAGTAACGCGCTCCTTCATTACGAAGCATTCAGACCAGCCCGCATGAAATATCACTCGCGGAATCACGATATGTTCCATGCTGAGTTTATGTACTTAGAGTATGTCACCCGCTTATGCAATTCAGCATGTCGAAATCAACAAACGAATCTAACAGAATAAGTTATAAATGTCATTCTAAATATAAATGTTATGAGCATAATGCCACAGCTTAGTGTGAACCAGTGGTCAAGTCAATACGCGTTATATTTCAATACTGTAAAAAGTTTGGAAAAACTCTTGATTCATTTTTCGAGGATACCGTGCGTTCTTCGAAATATATGTCTAATTTTCTAGTAAGCTCGGCATCTGTAACATGAAGAGTCTTGAAAAGGGCCCCTCCCGAAAAGGATTATTAAGGCACTAAGCATCCAACCACAGCGCACTCCAGGTTTCCCTTTATTCTCATATCCGCAGATATCAAAGTGGGAATACAGTCGGACACTGAAATGTAAGACGCTGTCATTAACTAGTTTCATCATTTGATGACTCAGTACGATATGCTTCTGAATTTTTACGGTTACTTTAACTTGGCGATTTCGGCCTTGTGGTGTTTAATATTGACCTTACTTCATCCGACTTGCGGTAATGATTTATAGTTGGAAGTGCGAATTTCTTTCAAAATAAACGGTTATAACAAACAAATTCAGCAATCATAGTGTTGTGTACTAAACGGGCTACATACATATCTATCTAGATCGCGCATTTCATTGTAGAGGACCATTACTTTAATGCCATTTATCCTGTCAATGATTGTTTTATTTTATGGAAACCGAAGTTACATAAAACTTTCGTATAAAAACCACTATAGCTGAATTTTCGAACCCGCGGCCTGCTACGTTAGTGACTTTTATTTACCCACGTGCAGCCAGCATCCACCCCACCTTCACTGTGTGGCCCTTTGCCAACAAATTTTGGACAACCTGAGCTAAATGTATCAATTCTTAGACAGGTAAATCTTATCCACCCGTTATAATTTGTCACCCATTCATTTCTGTGGTATGATTTCGTGTACAAGAACGTGTCTTCCTTCATGTATAATAGTCTATACCAGATCGCGGGTATCTCCGCAGTTTGGAAACAGTTGTCGTGCTGGAGCTGTTTATTCTTTTTCCAGAATCGGGTGGATTAATGAAAAATTGTTCTTCCTGTGGCTTCACTATTTCAGGAATTGTGTCAAACAATCTTCTTATACTATACGATTATGCGAGTTACACTTCCCTCCGAATCTGTAATTACTGAAAGGGTAATGGAAGAATTGTGGTCTCGATTCCACATCACACCTTCCATCGTCTTTGTCTTAAGTTTGAACGACCCCTCAAAGCAGCTTTCAACAGGGAGGATCGTTTGTAGTTGAAAAGAAACGGATATGATGAAATTACGCAGTACGAACTGGCTTATTTCTTCAACAAAGCCTCTCTGAAGTTTACTGAAATGGATGAAAGAAATATCTCGTTTCAGAGCTGCAGGTGCCTTCTGAATCCAGAAATGTTCACAGAAACTGAGTTTGAAGTGAATGAGGAGGCCAGTAAAATGACCAACAAAGAATTTGAAGGATACAACCATGCAGTGACTTCTGTCTCACAGAAAGTCAATACACAAAATGTGGTATAATCTGAACCAAACTCTGGTTCTTCTAGGAATTTAAATGTGACAGAACGTCTTCCGCTGCCACTGTCTCAGGCTGCGACAGGTGTAGGCCAGACTACATCAAACGTGATAAAGCAAGATTCGGAAGTTTTTGCAGCGACGCCAATAAAAAAAAAACTTCAACCTTATTCTTAATTAGTATTCTTTTCCTTGTTTTCTTAACAGCATGCATGATCGGGCCTTCAGTCCCGTGTAATCACCGTAAATTTTGAGAAATGAATATTTAATTTTAGGAAAATATAAGTGCTGACATAAGTGCGCAGAATTACAATTCAAGCTGCTCAATATTTCCCTACAGTTTGGACAATTCTGCGCAATTGCACTGTTCAGCTTTTTTTGTACTTTTCGTAGCCCCGTTTCTTAAAAAATTGGAAGTGGTTGTTGGATAATGTAGAAGAAACGATGGAGTACAAAAGGGTGAGATTCGTGCAACATACTCGTATTGGTATAATCATCCGTACACTCTTGTGGTTGGTAATGACACGTATTTCTTTGGTGTGCAGAATTCGACCACTTTCCCATAATATATAATTTACTTTGTGTGTGATATGTAACAGGTTATTTTAGTAAAAGTTTTAAATAGTATGGTACCAATCACTGCACATTACTTAATTTACATAAGCATACGCTTTTATTTTTTTAATTTTAGAAATATGTAAATCTTTCGGTTCCTTCTAATTCCATCTAAAGTTGTTTCCCTAAGAGTGACTGATAAGGCTGGTAACGTGTTGGAAATAATGAGCAAACGCATACGTGAGCTGAAAAAGTGTTCTTTGTTAATTTCGATACGAATATCAACTTCTGTTATTGTATTTTGGATCAAAATCTTATATTCATTTCTAATGTTCTGTGCTCAAAGTATTTTGATCAAGCTCAAAATCTTCTTACATATTCTTCCAAAACAACTCTTCGTACAAGCGCTATGACCTATCTACAAATATGAGGGTAAATATTTTTAATACAGTTTATCCATTATATAGAGAAATACAAGGAAGTACATTACATTCTTTATGATTCTATTGTTATAAAAGCAAGCTCGTGTATTGCTGCATGTTATTAAACTTTGTCCTCACTTTGGCAACACGAGATCAGCATACGATAATGAACATAAAATAAGTAGACCAACTGGGTTGTATTTGAATAAGGGAGCATAAAAACCACAGAATAACGCAAATTTGTAAAGAATGTACTTTCAAAATATATATTATACAAAGGTGATCTTTCCATTCGCGTTATATTAATTAATACGTCACTACTTTGAACACATATTAGCTGATGGGACTCATACGTTAATTCACGTATTCGTGCCCTTACTTCTTGTTGTGATTCTGTAAGTGAATCTTGATGAATTCTTACCGTGAACGTTTCTCCGATTTTCGCTGAGACCTTAAGAAAGTGTTAAGTTATGCATCGTTCAACGTGAATGCAAGATATATCCATTTACCGCCCCTCGCCTTTTCTCACCGAAACGTCACTTGAAGAATGCCATGCATTATGATCTCGCCGACAGCTCGCCTTGCACTCCAACCGTGCAGCGGCGCAGTGTTGTGACAAGAATAACGATTTCTTTCCCTTTACACGGCAACCAAAATAGGTGTAGGTAGGTTTTGATTTATTCAGAACAGTGAGTTTTTTTGTCCATTAACACGTAGAAGTAGTCATTTGTATTGTTGCTGATGACGTGTTGTCTCGTTCGGACACTCAAAGCAAGTTGTTTCACTAATCTGCTACTTAAGTAATGAAACAAGTAATGTAAACCTGTGCCAAGATCGAATTGCACTTCCATTTTCAAGTTTCTTTCGAGTGAAGGAACCCCTCATATCATCCCATTACTTCTACGTTCCCTTCAGTTTTGAACATATATGAATCGTATTTATCCACATTTCTTTTAAGACAGTGTCACTGTTTAGAAAGAATAGCGTCAAATGTTTCAGTTATTTAATGGGTAATGAATTCGCCGTGATTTCGAAGGAAGCAGTCATGGCCTCCTCTTTAGTCCGGCCACTTCTACATACCCATTGCAGGTGTAGAGGGTGACTGTTGCACTTGATCGCACGCAATGACACACACAAACACACATACACACACACAACCGCGCGCGCGCGCGAGTGCGCACACACTCGGTAGGGCTTCTCTGGACAAAGGATTGGTAGTTCGCAGAGGCCACTACCTACACAACACACCACAGTCACAAGGGACAAACTTCCATGTTCCCCGTGGAAATCGAACTCGCAATCCGAGCAAAAGAGCGGCTGTAGACTCATGCGTTAGACCGCGCAGCCACCGGGATCAGCGGTCATGGCCTGTGAAGTACTATCCCAGGATTTGCCTGGAGAGAATGATGAAAGCCACAAAACCACTTTAACAATCGTGTTTCGGAGAGATTAGACGAGGACACTTTCAGAACACAAGTTGCTTCTTAGCTACTTGCGTGGTATCACTTTTACCTACGACGCAAACCAGAATTTTAAGTAAAATTGTTACAACTTAACGAGTCATTTCTCTGCATAATTTGAGCCAGCAAATTTTCATGTAGTCAAATTTGTGTCATATAATCTTAAAGCTTGCCTTGATGTTTTAAGCTTTAAGACATAGAATGGATTTTTACAGACTTTGGATAAGATTGTAGTCTATTTCTACAAACCTTTGTATGCCTCCCTCGAATTTTGAGTTAACAGTGACAATCAAAGTAAGACGGCTTCAACTTGCCTATCTATAGCCTCATATATTTTCTAATGGTCCAAAGCCATTAAAGACAACAAAGCTGTACGTCTACGTTATGCCCGCAGTTAAGACTTGACTTATACAACGACCATCACACACACGAAGTTGCTTGCGGGATTGTATATTTCGTGGCAGTGAGGTTTTAGCTTCTCCGGGCAAATTCGGGTTTATACAGGTGGAAAGTTTTTGTGCACAACCTGTGACATGCATGCAATGAAATGGGTTATTTGATGACTACAAGAGGAAGAAAAGGGGCGGAAGAAGCACGGAACCATGTTTAATAGAAAATTCAACCTACACAATTCTACGGGCTCAACACTGAATAATATTTTTAGTAACACCAATATAAATCCTCATATCAGAAAAGAACTTGCTACAAAACTCGAGAAGTAGAAAGTGATTTTAGTAAGAGTACAGTTGCACTGTTGTAGTAAAATCAACTGCTCGAATTATGTAATTTCGCAAACAAAATATTATTTAAAATTACTGTCTTCTGAGATGTGGCGCTGTTTAGTGTGGTGTGAGTGTTTCGACGTTCAAATTCCCTGATGAAGGATGCAGCAGTTTCCTCTGAAACCGCGGTATCTATCCGCTGGACTACAAGATGTGGCGTAGGAGAATAGGGTAAGCTTCATAATCACCGCCTTCAGAACTTTAGATCTGTTTTATTCTTTAGTGAACTAACTAGATATGTGAAACGTATACTGTCCCCAGATTTTGAAGTTGTAAAGCTCCGCGATTTGTTGAATGTAATTGAGGTGAACTGAAGCAATGAAGCTGTCGGAAGTTATAACACACATTATACCCTGTCAGAATTTTCGTCTTCCTGAGTCATTTAAAGCACAACTTCTCTCACTTCACCCGACGATTATCTTTTTAGTTACCTGCCAGTTACATGAGGTTTGAAGTTCTTACGGCAGTGACTACGAAGACTCTTGCTTTCGGGGATGGTTTGAGAAACTCTACTACTTCTAAAGATGCATGAAGCAGTCTCTGAAAAGTGTTTCCAGATCTACAAAATTACGCCACACCAGTTCCAGAGGTCAGAATTCTACATTTCTTCAAATAACTTAGAAGCAAATGGTCTGTGCGAGTGATACTGAGTCGCTATGTAAATCATACTTTATCCTACATACCGCATGAAAATGTCAGTACATAATAAGCGTGTCGTGTTAAAATGTAAGTTGCTTTTACGTCGATAAATAAAATGACGTTTAAAAACAGTTACCCTCTATTATGTTTCATTTATATGAACATCACTTTGTAACACCCCATGTGAAAGAGCTGTTTCTTCAGAAAATAATGGTAAATCAAATGCATAAGCAATTACCAGACATTTGTCGGATACAAAGTCTTTTATGGTGTTAAAATTTTCCTACCAGTGTAAACAACCCAGAGCCACAGAAATGTTATTTCCTTCTGCTGCACAAAGCTAGTTTTATGCTCCTGTAGGAGCATAAAAACTACATATTGTAGCCATGACTGAGAAGCTATAATATTATAAGGACAAAAGCAGCATACGGTAAATTTGTGTATATTAGCATTGTATAACAGTCAGTTACTAAAATTATTCAGTTTGAATTTAATGTGTTCCATGTCCGTGCACTATATCATACAAGAACACTAATCACCAACAAATGCACAAAGAGAGCTCTATCATCAATCGTAACACACTCCTACATGCTTCGACCCTGCTGGGTCATCTTCAGGGAGAACTTTTCTTTACCGTTACACTGGGGTTGCACTTTACATTTGAGTGAGAGTGTGCTGTTGACTGCGTACTGCGTTGTTTTTGGAGGCGTGAACTGCAGTGCAGGCCGGGACGGCAGAGAGTTCACACTTCCGAAAACAACGCAGTACACAGACAACAGCACATTCTCACTCAACTGTAAAGTGTAACCCCAGTGTAACGGTAACGAAAAGTTCTCCCTGAAGATGACCCAACAGGGTCGAAATATTTAGGAGTGTGTTACGATTGATGATTAAGCCGTCTTTGTGCATTTGTTGGTGATTAGTGTTTTTGTATTCAGATTGAAATTAAAATACAAATGAATATTAAAACATAAAATGTAAGACTGTAAAAGACATCCTTTTACTTCAGGTTACCTAAGTAAAAGTTGGTATGAGAATTTTACGTACGTGTCATTCTCATTTCATCCTCCGTACTTTGATCACTAAAATTACCCTAATATTTGGTAAATGTTAGGTACAAAAATTATGATTCCCTCCTCAAAACACAAATGTTTCCACCCTCCTGACACACCCTGTCCCTTAGGCCCAAATATTCTCCTCAGCACTCTATTCTGCAACTCCCAGCGTTTTCCGCTTGTAATTGGACATGAGCACCGTCAACAGATAGAACCAGACGTAATACGAGCTGCATAATTTTCTCTTTCTCATTTTTAATTTATATATACTGGATGGAAGGCAAGATTCTGGTCTGAAAAACATGAATATGAATAACATGATTTGAATCTATTCTTAACTTTTGACGAATGTGGTATCTTCCTACGTGGACTATATTTTGCGTGCCGTCTCATGAATTGGGCTCACAAACTGCTATTTTGCATTTCTTTCTGTCATTCTTTTTCCACATTTCACTACCAGAAAGAAGACGTGGGGAAATTTACCTATTAGGGTTTCTTAATAAGTTTTCTTAAATTCGTGATTTTTAAGTATACAACATTTTTTGTACAGCTTTCATGATCATCGAAGACACTAGCAAACAACTGAAGCCGGGACGGATCAGCAAAAGATAAATCCTTTCTCTTGTTTTTAATGAACATTATATGCCGTCTGAGATTTTCCTTAACCCTCTTCTCTCCGAAATTTTAGAAATAAAATTATCTCTTTCTATCTGTATTGTGTTAAATATTTTGAGTGTTCTACGTAAAGTCCGCGGATAAAACCCACAAACGTGAATTAATCATGTAAAAGCAGAACTACTATTTACTACTGACGCCATAAAATGCAAAATACGTAGGGTGCAGTAAAGGTAAGTGTAAAGAAGCCATGAATCTTGTTCCTAGGAAGTTAAGTGTTAAGCACTGTCTGCAAACAATACGCCAGTTCATTCTCTTCTTACTTTGGTTTCCTTTCGTAACTTTACTCACATTACTTGGTGTGTTTGCCTACCCCATGAAGACTAGGAGCACGTACTTTGATTTATTACTAAGACGCCCTCACACAGCCGCTGCAGTGCCAATGACGGTGCTGAAAAACAGCAAAGTTAATTCTAGGTTTGACTCCATCGATCTACATGCACTTTACATGGATAGGCTTAGTAGTTTCCGAAACTGCAATTTGATACTCTTCCGTGTGTCTAAGACGATGAATGCAGGCTAAGTATCATTAGAGAATGTACTAACCATCTGCTATTTCACGTGAAGTATAAAAATCTACATAGCAGGTTCTTTGTAGTTTGCGAAACGAATATTGCTTTGTATTCTACAACGCTTCAACTCTGTTCAGTTCTCAGTATGCCACTCTATCATGAAACCTAAACACAAACCGCAGCTGACTGATTAGTAGGTCGCACTGAAACTCCGCTACACACACATACACACACGCATATTCCATACCTTGTCTTGTGGGCCAGCACAACATGCAGTTTCTCAGATAATTACAAAAGTGTCGGTGAAACTTGCTCCATCCCTATTCTGAATATTTAAATTCAAAATGGAGGCAAGCGCTATAGTTACTCGTATGTATGGTGTTCTCAAGACATCAAGTACCCTGTTTACTGCCTGCAGAGTTACATTTCCACATTGCGCAACAGTTACTAGTTATTATAGAAGCCTTTGCGTTATTAATAACACAATTATATCCTGTATATTACAAACAGCAATACCTTCTTATCTGTACAGTTGTAAGACGGTAGTACGATACAAGAATCCTTGAAGAAGCTGTTCTCCAAGTTGAATAAATCATGAGAAAAAGAACAAATAAATGAATTTATGAGCGTGGTGCATATTTGCAACACTTAATGTAACATTATGTTTGTTTTCTGCTTTTAATGTTCTTCTTTACATTTTTGGCAATAAATGGGTTAGGTGACTTTTTTCGCCTGTATCCGCTAAGTTAAACTGACGGCTGCCAGACACTCTGTGTACTTACTTTGCAGGCACGAGCAGAAGCAACTGCACCAGTTGTAGCAGTGACAACCAGGACCGACGACCCCGATCACACCCCGCCGCCGCCGCCGCCGCCGCCGCCGCCGTGATAGGAACCCAGTCTCCAGCCGAATGGAATGAGTTGTCGGCCACCTTCATTCCGCAACCGGTACACTTCGCCACAGAAAATTCGAGTTCCATAACAGCACAGACGGGTAGCATGGCCCTCATTCCCTGCGTCGTCAACAACATTGGCGACGGCGTGGTAAGACCGCCTTCTCGTATTTGTTTTCATGTTCCATGTCTCCTGTTGAAGCCTTAAATATGTGAATAATATTAAGGTTTGCTTCCTTCCAATCACAAGAGAACCTGAGACCAACAAGGATATGTCTACAACTGCCTTCATTCCTCCATAATATTTTAAATATACCACCTGAAAGCTTGACCCATCCAAGTAAATATACAACGCCTAATAATGAATTAAAGGTTAAACTGCCAGTAAGCACTCAAGGGAAGAGAAGCATTTCTAGGTCTCTTTGATACCTGCTTTTCTTTCGACGTTTCTATCACATTTTAGACGTCCACTATTCCTCGGTTGGTAATTCCACATAAACTTAATACACTGGTTTAATGTGTTCCATGTCCGTGCACTATATTATACAAAAACACTAATCACCAACAAATGCACAAAGAGAGTTTTATCATCAATCGTAACACACTCCTACATGTTTCGACCCTGCTGGGTCATCTTCAGGGAGAACTTTTTTTTATCATTACACTAAGGTTGCACTTTATAGTTGAGTGAGAATGTGCTGTTGACTGTGTACTACCTGAGGCCCGGACCGCAGACAGTTCACGCCTCCAATAACAACGCAGTACACAGTCAACAGCACATTCTCACTCAACTGTAAAGTGCAACCTTAGTGTAACGATAACAAAAAAGTTCTCCCTGAAGATGACCCAGCAGGGCCGAAACATGTAGGAGTGTGTTACGATTGATGATAAAGCTGTCTTTGTGCATTTGTTGGTGAGTAGTGTTTTTTAATATACTGGATTGAAATTGTATCCAAAACTAATTTGATAAGAAAGTAGAGGGATGCATGTCCAGCAGCAAAGAATTTCCATTGTCTTCCAGATATACAAGTCATAAAAGCCACCGTCAAATAGAGTTTTCAGAAAAGGGAAACATACGTCATTCTCGTTGTTGTACATATTGGCGACAAAAAACAAGGCTTATAAAAAACTATCCATGGAGCTCTTTCTCTACGAGTGGTTTAGGAAGAATGGGATTGTTATCAGAAAGCTGGAAGTTTGTTTTGGGTTCATAAAAATATAAGAGACGCCATTAAAGATCCAAACACAAGGCAACAGACACTCTTACTGAAAAGCGATTTAACTTGAAAGGAAATTCGCAGGCTGTGCGTTAATACACGCCGGCGGCTTCTAATATTCGGTGATGGTAATACAGCAACGACTCGAGAATTGTGTCACCTAGCTCATGTTATCACATTCGGAGTCTTGAGTTCCACAATGGAAAAATATGTTATAGAGTACAGAGTGTAAAAGAGATCTGGGCGGCACGAAGTACGCAAGTGAATGCCCATATCTGTCCTCGCGTTTCATATACAATGGCAATGTACAGAGTGGCGTGACATTTGGTATTTATGGGATTATATTAAATATTGTCGGACGGGTTTAATTTTGTTGTGTAGCCATTAAATCCATGAGCTGAATTCCGATGAGCTTATTCCGTCTGTGTAGAATGAATAATAAAAATGGAAATAATATATTTATAAAAAATGACATGTCCGTTTATGTACGTATTTGCGAAAAGACTATGCTCATTACATGACGCCTGTGAGATAAGACCTAGCAGTTTCACACAGTTGTCATGTTTGTAATTTGTAACATATGGAAATATTTTTATTACCTTACATTAAATATCAGCTTACCAGTATTTGCTTGACAACCTTCTGTAGTCCATTACGTACCATCGTACTGGACAGAGACTGAAATTTTACGTGCCAGCCAGAAGATTCTGAATGAAAGCTGTGTATTATTCGAAGATCCATTACGTTATGTGGTCTCATATTAAGGTTACTTTCAGTAGAAAGCAGTCTAACACAACTTGATTTACTGGTAAAACAAAACTATGTTTTTTGCAATAAAGCTGCATGTTTTGATGTTTAACAAGTCATCATGCTATCTGCATAAAATGTAAATAGAAGAGACTGCAAATTGTCCCATTTCTTCATCTGTCTCAAAGAGTGATGGGATCTCGTACCTTACATTTTTATTGCACAGTGTGCTAAGTTATACTTGACGGCTTGCTTTTCTTCTTAGACTCTTGACCCTTGAAGATGGGACCTATACGTTGTCCTGAAACGTCGGTAAACAATTACCACACGACGCCGCGTAATATCCCAGCAAAGCGCAGATCTCAGGCAGCCAGTTAAATTCTCTTTTTTTAGATGCAATATATTACATACATAATGAAAGCGCAACGGCTAAACATTTAAATGACAAACTGGAAATAGTCTTTGGAAATGGATGTCTTAAATAGATGACAGATCCAGCCCAAGTAAGAGGAATGTATATTCCTCTTACTGGAGTCCCCATACATACACATATACCGCTGCTGAACCTTGCAAAGGAAACGCGAAAAACCTCCTAGGACAACTAAAAAGACAAAACACTTAGTACTAATACCGTACAGAAAATATAACAACACAACCTAGGCTAATACATTCATTAAATTCAATAATATTTATTCCTCGAAAGTGTTTGGTTTTTACTTTAGCGACATCCCTGCTGTGGAATAAAAACTAGGTACGTACAAACTCAAAAATTAATGTTCTTTGCTCCTTCCACTTTTTATGAAAGTAATCTAAAGAAAACCTGTTATGCAGAGACATTTAAATCTTACTGTAAAATCGAAGAGTTTTGTTTTGTGAAAGAAGCTGTGGTGTACTGCTGCTTTTGACAGAAAACTATTGATCCTAAACACAACAGCATATCGAAATACAGGATGTTATATTAAATAATATTTTCACTCCACCTCTTAGAAGTCCACGTGCCCACCACATCGAAATTCCAGGCATTAGCAAAACTTTCACATAACTCGAAGATGTACAGCCACAAAGCATTTCAGTATCCATTATTAAACAACGCTATTTTCTCTATCATCCTGAAGTTCCCAAGTTCGCCGTTCTTAATTTTTGACTGGGCATATAAATTACGTTAACAAAATTTCATATTCTTCGAAGATATGTAACCAAGTGCTATTTGTGAATATTATATTAAATTTTGATAATTTCGCTCGAAACCCTGAATTCTGAACGGCTGCCATGTTGAAATCTCAGACCGCGCAAAAATGACCTCGAGAAAATTTGCACATACTACAAAGACATATAGCCACACAGTTTTAGAGCCCAATATTTTTATGTTTGCCGCGATAATATAATCGGTTACAAGACATTAAAAACTAAGTACGTAGGGTGCCATCCAGTGGCACGACATTTTCGTTATTCAGAAACTATAAGGTAGGACATCGGCAGAGAGGGGTATGAAGGAACATATCCTTATGAAGTATGTGAAGGACAATTTGTCAGCACATCACAGTATCGCAGTGAATTTTTCCTAAACAGTGTTATTAATATTTTACTGTAAATCACTTTCAAATCGAGTAAGTAAATTTGCACCCATTACCGTTAAGAGCATCTAATAAAATTTGAAATCATTCACTATTTCCGCATTGATCAAAGACTGCTTAAAATGAAAATTAAAACACAAATTTTCGGGGATGCGACCGGCCCCTGTTTTCAGGCAACATTTTGACGGAAGATCTACCCATCTGACTAGTTATTTCTAATTTTGTCTGAGGCCGGGGAACGATCCTGTCCCTTAACATTTGGCTTAACTGTGCTTTAAAAACAAAGCAATAAAGTGTCAGAAGGGTGAATGATTCTGTCGGATATCTTCGTAAGAACCCTCTAAAACTGACTATGAAAAAGGCAAATGATATTTCCTTGTTAACATATAAATTTCGATTTTTTGGGGCACGTGTGACAAAGTTAGCACAAAGCAAACGAAATTTGTTTGAGGCCATAACAATTGAACACACTATCGGCATGAATATCTCGTTTTAAAATAATGTGTGGAGAACACCTAATAAATATTTTAACAATAACTATGCAATTAACTGTCCCCAGATAAATTCGATGGAAGATATTGCAAAAAAAATTGTATGATTTCCATTAACATTATAATTGATTAATAGTCTTAACATAAGTCGTTCCAAATAACTAATTATGGTCAGCAAGCTATAGTACCGAAATATTTTCGTATAAAAGTAATATGCCACGTTTACTTGTAAATTTATTTGTCGTGGAAAATATTTTCGCCATTAGAGTTCAATGACAGTTGTGTGTACATATTACAAAGATCTTAAATGTCTTTCTTTATATTCCACGATTCGCGTCCTCTGTGCTCTTAATGGCATTTAAACTACTGTGCCTGAAGTAATAACAAAAAGTGGCATTCCTAATTGACGTTTGTCCGGTACCAGCATATGTTCTGACGTCATGACTACTAAAAGTTCTTTACATTTGCAGTAATGGGTTTTTGGATAGAAATCATATAATTACCCTCTTTAAGAGACAGGATAAGTGGCGATAAAATAAATTTATATGAGAAATTTGTAAATTAAACATTTATAAATGCATTTCGTTACTGGTGTCTGCAAACACCAAAATATTCAGAGATATGCAGTGATTGGTGTGTGTGTGTGTGTGTGTGTGTTCTAAACTAATAACATATAAGGAATAGTAATACTAATTTCTATATAATTAACTCAATATTTTTATACGAAATGCATGATTTTTTAAATTAGTGTGGCATGAAAAATCACAAGAAACCCATTTTAAAAATACGTAGGCTGTGAACTTGAGCATAATCTTCCATTTTCGTATCCAAATAACTAGAACACACAGAAAATGGAAAATAAACGTCACAATAACCGACCAAGCTAGAAATCGTTACTTTGTCTTGATTACTACTAACCTCGGCACCAGCTGTGCGGGCAGTTTGGCGTCTTCGAAAGAGAATAGGGTTTTATTTTCCAGAACTCTAGGCTCCACATTCTTTATACCCGAACAGATCCTGCTGAAAATATTCTATGGTAGAGGCTCATCCATTTGTAAAAGTCCTATCACTTCTAATGGACTCATCACTTTCTCGGTTTTCATGCCGTTATTTGTACTTGAACGGGACGTAACAGACATCAGCAGCAGCTGAAGGTTTCAATGACTTTCTGAAGGCTGTGCGCGCTGACAAATAACATCCTCTGCTGCGTCTATGTAAGTATCCAACTTTTCCTTGTATTTCTCCTCGCATTGACTTTTATAAGTCCAACCTATCAGCGTTTCTCAAGGAATGTTTTTTCACATGAATCCCTTATAGTTTCTCCGCTCAGGATAATTGCGAAAGCAAATTCCTTTATGCTGCTTATTTTGCTATATTGAGTACTTAGTTATTTTGGTTGAATGCAGAAAATCTGGCGTTTGCAGGCGCGTACCTGGAATTATGTAATTTGACTCAGCAAAATAAAATATTCCAACTTTTTTTGTTGATAAAGATCTACATATATTTCCAGTCGTCGTCAAATACGGAAAATATTGTAAACTAAACTACACGTAAATTAACTCGATTTTGTGTAATTTGTTACGTAGGAATTTGTTTTAACGTGCTTTGTAATTTGGGTATATATTAAAGGTTATTAGCCGATCTCACTGGCCGCGTGGTCTAAGGCGTGGGTCTGCGGCCGCTCGCTTGCTGGGATTGTGGGTTCGAATGCCACTGGGGGCATGGATATCTGTCTCTTGTGGGTGTTGTGTGCCGTTAGGTAGAGGTCTCTACAACGGGCTGATCGCTCGTCCAGGGGATTCCTACTGATTGTGGTGTGTCTAATTGAGTGTGATAGCGAAGCCTTGACAACGAGGATGTCTAGGCCCATTAGGACTGTCGAGCCGCTCGAATCAAGGATGATTACCGTGACTAAATGAAGGAGGATTAAATGGGTAGGGAATGTAGAGATATGAGGAATTCGTGCAGAACTGTAGACAGAAATCGCTGTTGCGGACTGCCCGCATCTGGCACAGGACAAGGCTCAGTGGAGCACTTGTAAAAAGGAAAATGGTAGTAAATTTCATCTATCTGCGTAACTGTTAGATTCCTAAAATAGATTCTGCTACTTCGAATCAGTTTCTTCAGGAAGATTGTCTTCCACAAGGCCACTGCCAAGAGAATGAACTTCTATAACCTCTTGCGCATAGTTGGCCCTAGGTTATGAAAATAAAATGAAAACAGAGTATGGCACTTACAAGTTTTTAATTTTTATTGAAATATAATATTTTCACCCACTTTTGAAACTTGACTTCCTTTTGTACGTTTATTCATATACTTTCCGTATTTCTTCCTTTTCTTCACGTAGAATATTCAGGTAATGAGTACAGCAGTTGCCGTTTCTTTAAGCCTCCAAATAAATGGAACTATGGTCGCAGTAAATAACTCGATTTAACTTATGTCTTCCTCGCTGGCCTCTAACGTCCCTTTTTCTTATTTTATTTGCTAGGCAGCAGCAGTCGGTCCCGCCAAGTGTTCAGCCATTCAAGTACAGCAAGCCAGTGTATGGTCTGACTATTGAACCGTTTCAGTGTCCTAGATACGTGACAACACTTTCCATCCACCCCAGCAGTTATTTCGACTACATGCTAGATACAGAATCGAAAGCTTTATCTCAGTCTGCTCTTATGAGAAACGTTTAAATGCTGCAGTGGCAGTCTGAGTCTTATTGTACGTAATTCAGAATGCGTGTCGCAGAGAAGTCCATGCTAGAGGGGGAAAGTGTTCAATTTCTTTTGTTAGGGAATAGCTTATATTTCATTTCAAAATATTAAAATTCACAATTTGACCGAACAAGGTTTCCAGAAAGTTGGTTCATTGTGAATGGATACAAAAACTGGAAATATGCGAATGTAACCGGGAAATTGAAATTTACGTTACGAACACCGTGTGGTTCTTATAGAAAACAGACAATAACAAAGAAACATGTCTAAATGAGTTCAATTAAGACGAGGAAAACTGTTACATAGCGCAGTAAAATGTAATGACACACACCAAACACACGTAAGTAACCTCCGTTAGCAAAGTTGACATTTATGATGACGCCAGTGTAGGCTTCGAAACTCGTACCCGTATATTATGACATTAGGTGTGAAACACATTGTGACGAATGTTGTTGGCATAAGACAACAATAAAAGGGAGAACTGAAACTTAAAGCATAAACTAATATATTTGAATAACAGCATGAATCGTGTTTTTCTTAAATTGATATTCGAGCAGAGAATGTCCGAGTACAAAATGAAACACAAGCAAAAATCTGCAAGCTTAGAGCGTAGTGGCAAACAAAATATCAGCTAGTACGAAGACAAATATACACCTAATTATAGAAGAAAAGAAAATTAAGGGAAATCGAAACACAAATGGGAACCGAATTTGACTGTCCAGTCTTGCAGTGGTCTCGAATTTGTGATAAAAATGAGAAGGAAGGTAAAGAGTAATAACAACGAAATACGAATTTTATAGGTGTAACCTAAATTTGTATAAATCTTGGAGATCACGAAGGACAACAGAACTCCTAAAACTTTCATTTTCATTATTAAGTCATATAGACATTTGTGCTAAATACAAAATCAAAGCCACGTTAGGACGGTTATGATGTAACTCCTAACCCCTAAAACGTTTCTCTCCATACCTTTCTTCCCTCACACAAACATCGTAATGATAATATATATATATATATGTTATGTATATATGTATATGTATAACCAGTCAAAGAAGCTTGGTTTTCATTTGAATAACTCAATGAATTTCTGAGGATATCATGTATAATCTTAATTCAGACAACTTAATTATAATAAATGTATATTTGGAAATGCTTTAATTATGGTGCGATATTTTCGCTTTAATTCGAAAGAATAGCGTTATATGTCTACGTTTTTCAAAGTAAGTTTAGTAACAAAACTTTAAGCTCAGAAACCTTTCTGTAATCTGTGCCAATACATTTCTCTACCTAATAAACTTTTCTTAAATAAACTGCGTAAATTTTGTACTTAAACACATTGAGTACAGAATTTTGCTATTCCGAATAATATTGTCACGCCCTAATTACGATCAGGTCTTATGAGTAATTTTCACATTCACAGTAAGATTTAATGAAGGGACTCAATAAAACTGTAAGGAACATAACGTTAACACTTATCTTCAAGAAAGTAGCTTGTTTCTTAAAACCTGAAAGTCGCTAGTGGGACCAAGAAATTCCAATCTTTTTACGGAAATCGGAACTTTAACTACTGTGCTCACAGAAACCGAATTGACCTAAATCCGGTCCATAAAAAATACGATGCGACTAATTTTGTTGTAACACCCCATCAGCGCTATTATCACTCAACATTCTCAATCACAAGTCCAGACTTATTACATTAAATAAGACTGTAAAAGAAACATACAGTTTTCTGTGATGTGATACACTGTTTTATGGTAATTAGATAAGGACTTTTCGGAAGATATTCCCGCACCCATCCTCAGAGTAATCCAAGAATATTTACCAACGATTCCAAAGAGTTTTATACCTACATTTCCAGAGTAGTAACAACGCTTGGAACCTGAATGAGGGGGCAACAAGCTTCTCCACAAGTCGATAACTAACCTCCGATTAACAAAGTATCATACCCCATGCGACTGTAATCTTTATCACCAAAGCTATAAAAACCTAAAATTCCAAGCCTGTAGAAGCGTATACTCGGCAGTACACAAACAGGCGCTTTTGCAAGAAGGAATTATTTTATGCATGCTAATATCCATGCTCGTTAAATTTCATTTAAATAAAAAATAAATAAAAAGTGAGAAAATGTCTGGTAGGTTGTAAATTTCTGGCCCATTCGCTACCTTATCCCTCTTTTAGGAGCTTTCGCAAAATTGCGGAAATCGACTATTAGCTTTGCCATATCTGTCTGTCCGTCCGCATGGAACAAATTGGTTCACACTGGACGGATGGTCATTATTCTATATTTGAGGATTTTTCGAAAATCTGTCAAGGAAATTAAAGTTTCATTAAAATCTGACAAGAATAGCGAGTAGTCTACATGAAGTCCTATGTACATTCATGATAACATCTCGGTCCGTTCTTCTTAGAATGAGAAATGCTTTAGAGAAACGTTGTAGAGAAAATCAAACACATTTTGTGTTAAATAAATTCATGCCATTTATGGGATAATGTGGAAAAATATGGTGCAGCCAGACAGGCCACAGATGACAATGTAATACGATGCATGCGCCTTACATGCTTGATAACTAAGGCTACAAACACGCACCCAGAATATGTAATACTTACTGGTCTTTCACGGCAACAGTGGTTACGCGAACGCGCCTCAATGTTACGTTACATATACATTACCTCTTTTCTTCAGCCTCAGTTCGTACCCCAGGCTGTCACAATTATGACAACCAGTGACGGAATCACGATTTAAATGTAAGAGTATCTTCACAGGAAGAGCCTGGTATTTTTGTCTGATTTTAATCCAAATCGGAATTTTTTGACAGATTTTATTAAGAAGCCCAAATATTAAGTTTGAACAATTTTTGCCCCGTGGGAGTCACCCTGTTTTAAGCGGGCAGGTGGACAGACGAATATGACAAGGCTATTCGCTTCGCGAAAGCTCTAAAAAAGCGAACAGAAACACCTGTGTTCACAGAATAGATCTGAAACCTTATGTACGTATATATACCACTCATGCACTCTGTCACTTATCTGTATCACTACAAAACCTCTGCTGAAACTGCCATTCAGATGTGCGCACACGTGTAAAAATTCGCGAAGCGCTGAAAGCATTTCAGTGGAACTTAATACAGGAGAATTTAAAAAAACTGCATTCACCCAAATATTACTGAAATCGGTCGAAATTAACAGACACTTTTAAAGCTACCACTTTGGTAAGTCTGTGTGTGTATTTCCAACTTGTTCTCTGATGTCTCGAAGTCACAATATGCCATAGAAATACAGCGCAACAAAAAAATAGATTTCATCAGATTTTAACGGCGGCTCAGATGAAAGATATTTTTCTTTGTACAGTACTTCTTCCCCAGTGAACACCTTCTACTGATCAACTGCCATGTTCGCAAATCTCTGAATATTTTATCAAAACTCTAACATTACTCATTCCGTGCACTGTTCTGTCATCTATCACTGTATTAAGTACACACTAAATGCACTGTACTAAATTTATTACTATTTCATTTCACATTATATGACACGTCGTTCCTACTAGCATTAGAAAGGACTTTGGTGCACCCCCCTGAGGATGACGGTTAAAACGTCGAAACATGTCGGGATAATGTGAAATGAAATATTAAAATATTTAATACAGTGCATTTAGTTGGTACTTAATCCAGTGACTGATTTTTATCAAAAGTTCACTGAAAAATTATTGCCGCTGTGTGTGGTCAAATTAATGCTGTAACGTATACTATCCCAAATAATCTGAAATTCTACTTAAGCACTTCTTTGTTTACTACAAGCATAGTTTTTAGATAAACCCAGAAAGGATGTTGGGCTTCCACTTATGCGTGCAAAGTGCCCTTAAATTTGTTGTAACTGAATAACAATTTAAGCAGCCTTACAATTTTCCATAAATTCTTAAGTACTTTATTTCACTAGAATTGTGTTCTCTCCTTGAGTAGATTTATGCCTGTAAACGGACAAAACAGTTTTAATAGAATAACAGCCTTAAAATAAATCAATTCGACATAATTACGGGAAGACCGCTTAAATTGGACCATTGCCCTAGAAACTGACAGATTGCAAAGGCCGGCATTATGGTGGCAAGCTTTTAATTGTTCTGAGTAATGGAGGAAGTTCAGCAGCGATCAAGCAGTGTTGCTCTTTGTGGTGCGCCTTCCCATGTACGTCATCTTATTTTTCTCTCCTACATCTTCCTTTGCGAAAGGACTATAGTTAAGCTTAGCAAGTTATAACTAAAGATGTGCAAACACAGTTTTGTTGGGATACAATTAGAGCCTCTTTATTTTATAATGTGCCATTCTGTCACTGAAAAGTCTTGGTGAGAAGAAAATTGCGTGTTGCAGTATAATCTGGACGGACAGCGGTTTCATGTATGGAACCACCTACTTCATATGGTCCATTTTAGCAAAATGACGAGAAATCCATCGTTATAAATTTACAAAGCTATGAGGTTTATTAATCAGCATGTAAACACGTGATCTGAATTTAGTATGTGAATGTGCAAGTTAAATTTAGGTGTTCTATTCCTCACCCTCAATTTCTGTGATACTAAGGTATAGAATGGGGGGAAATGCGGGGTGAGGGAAGAAGATGATGGAAAGAGTACTGGTTGCGTATCGGAATGGGGATTTAGTCTGTACGTACAATCTGGGCACTGTGGAATACTGTATTGTCCTGTGGTGCGGTTTAGGAATGTATATGCTTAAACTGGACCGATGCTGACTTATA
Organism: Coptotermes formosanus; assembly: GCA_013340265.1. NCBI lineage: Eukaryota > Metazoa > Arthropoda > Insecta > Blattodea > Rhinotermitidae > Coptotermes > Coptotermes formosanus. Next base: position 5,179,414 of record BLKM01001619.1, on the reverse strand, counting down.
GGAATACTTTTTAAAAACATTTTCTTGTGCAGTACGATAAATAGTAACAAATAAGTTCGTAATTAATACGTTTATGAGCGAAAATTATTCTTTGTTTTCTTCTCTTTAACTTTCGTGTAAAAACGCTTTTATTGTTAGGGGGCCCAACACAGGCGATCTACCCTTCTTAGTATTTTAACAACACAAGTTAAACGAAAGAAGATTTTATAAACCAATACAACAAACCAAACACAATTTATACACAAACATTAGTTATTTATGTGAAATCCATCATTTACCGGCTTATTAGCCATCTTCTGGGATAAGACCAATATCGTAGGATGGTTCTCAAGACCATTACGTAAATAGTCAACAATATAAAAGGAAGTGAGGAATGGATAAACAAAGATATAAATTTTTTACACAAATAAAGTTTTCATGCTGGGAATCTCCTTCAGTTCTACTTTTCTGTCTTACGATACCACCTTGCTGTCTGTGTGAGAATGTGTGTCGTCTTTAAAATTTGTGCAGATTTTCACGCAATTGGTAGGAATATTATACTACGCTAAGCTATACCAAAATTCTAATTTTCTGCAAACAGTGTAACTATTATGGAGCGACTCACAAATTTTAAGTCACGAGAGACAGCAGCGCCACTTAATTTAGGCTTATAAAATACTGCGTGATAACACATTTTCTAGAAAAGTTAAATAACAAAATATAAATGGTGCCACAACTTTACGCTGTGAGTTTCGTTATGGTAACTAACACGCATTGTAACTGTGCGTAAAATCATAATTCTTACTGAGATTATTTGTACGCATACGTATAAAATGAATATAAATTAATTACTTTTTATGTATACTATTACATCCCTTGAAAAGGCGTGAGATATTCAAATTATATGCCACAAATTAAGCGCAGAAAATTGTGCATTAAAGTAATAAGTCCCTTAGGTTAAAAGCAAAGTTATTTCTGTGCCAGCCGTTAAGACATAAGGGGGAGTAGACGTACAGCTCCATTCAATTGTTGTATCCATAACAGATGGAGGTGAGTGGTCAACATTATGCTCCTGCCGTTTCATTCCTTGGGAAACGTCCTTTATACACATTAAGTGGGAGGTTGGGCAGCTTCCAGAGTCGGTCTAGTCAATTCGGGGAAGAAAAATATCTCTTACCCCTGCCGAGAATTGAACCTCGAAACTTCGGTTGTCCTGTCTGTTTCCTACTCACTTTACTTGCAGCACTGTCCCTGTTCCTTCGCATGTAAATAATATAAAACGGCATTAATAAACACAGTATTAGATCTGTAGGACTGAAAATCTGTGTATGAAGGAACTGTTCCAAAAGAACCCCTTGTTGCTTGGCAGTACCTACTAAGTTATACCCGGTTAAATTCAGTTACTTTACCTAGACGGGTTAGCAGGATGGATCTCGACTTCTAGAGATGACCCTGTGCATTCACAGATAAAAATATCGTTACGGAAATCAGGTCGGTGTGAGTGTGACAGCAGCCGTAATCGAGGAAACACGGCTGCCACAAACGTGTTCTGCGACAGTGGACAGGTTTGCTGAGGGGACAAGCGGAGAGGCGTTCCAGGGGTATTATCCCTAGTAATGATGTGTCGTAGGACGTCACAACACATCTCGAACAATAATGAGGGAAAGAGAATCGTGAGTTTAGCAGGACAATAGAAACTAGTGTGAAGACACAAGGGAAGTGCACGACAGCAACGACCAAAAGAAAGCATTTGGATAAAACCGAGGAAAAAGTAAAATAAAAACTAAGAATGTTGCATGTTAATAAACATGGAATCTGTGCATGAAATTGTAATCAAGTTATGCAGTCGGGAAAGACGAGACAGCACGTGGCATGTACCATGAACTGGGTGCAAGAGGGATGCATCCAAAATTTCAGCAGGAAAATCCGAACGGAATGTATTTTTCTGAACACCTAGTCACAGAGAGAAATATAATATTAAAATGGATTTTAAAGGCAGAGAGACAGCCGGCGTAGCGTAATCGGTATGAGCATAAAGCAATTGGCTGTACAACAAAGAAATCGATTCCAGGCAGGGGCACGATATTTATATCTTCTCAAAATCCTTCAGACTGACGATTAGGCCCAACCAGTCTCCTGTTCAGTGGGCGCTGGCGGCACATTCCTCCAGGGTAAAGCGACCAGGGCGAGAAGCTGATAACTTCCATTAAGTGACGAGGTTATGAATGAATGGGGCTATAACTCCGCTGCATTCTGTGTTTTCTTGGCGTGCGTAGTGACAACTTAAAGTCATGGATGTGTCAGTGACTGCCTTCATCTGCCTCAATGTAAGGTTCAGGGGAATATGTTTTGTTAACACGGTAATGAACTTTCGGTTTCTATAACTGGCGGTAAATTAAATGGCTGACCGACCATTATCCTCTCAAGTGCGCCTCTTATAATACCGTTAAATGTCAAGGTGTTGTGTTGTTAAATGTAACTCACGAGACAATGATGATTCCTTCAGCATATCCCAGTCATCAAATGCATCCAAACCTGTCAATTTTTTCTAAGAGAATTTTCAAGTGCGCAGCACAGAATGGGTCATAAAGATCTTATCGTCTTCTCATGGAGCCTTTCCATTCATATTGTTCGTCCAGTCATCTCATAAAGGACAATACTATGAGGCCGTGTAAGGCTGAAATCTTGCAGTTGTCTGAGACCCCTCCACTTCGTAATCCGCTTCTGACGGCTACAAACTTTTTCTTGTTTTCAAGGCATGCTGGGCTCAAGGGAACAAAGTGGTATCCAGCAGTAGGCTATTTGTGAGTGACTTCCATTAGGGCGTAATATCTCAGTCAGTTTCAGAGTGCACTTCATCGTAAGATTCGATTTGCATGGTGAAAGAATAGAGGGATGTAACCGATCGAAACAATTCTCAACCCCCTGTCCAGACAAAGCGTACACTACTTAACACTCTACAGCTCGAAACTGAAATAATACTGTTTAACAACAGTCAAAGAATATATTAGGTGTGTAGGCTACGGATTTTTCAGAACTTTAGGTGTCACCTCACAATTCCAGGCGACAAAACGGTGAAAAGTATCAAGTTGCATACGGGGCAACCACAAATAATATGTGCTGCGATACAGAACTTAGTCGCCACGGCGATCGCCTCCGGGAATTGTACAACCCTTGTACACACCTGTCCCAAATTCTATTTTTTTTAATTCGGACGTTTCTTATGGAAAAGTCCGTTGGCAATGAATGGGTATTAATTTATTTCTCGTCTCATTTCTTCCACCATTTCTTCGTGCACTTTATCACTTTCACACCTTTACCTTATTCCCTGCTTCTCTGTTAAAGGTAAATTTATTGCATGCTGAAACCCGATGTCGCTAATCTGAGGAACACTGCAGGAGTTGTTTGGAATTGAAGGTTTAATTATAAATGAATATTTTGAAATTAAGGTTGTGTATCTTAATAATACATGTAATTTCTATTTACGTGGTGCCGATTTCTTGTACGGCTCGCCGCCTCTGTTAAAACTAATAAAGTTTGTTTTAAACTTTTGCAAAGCGGAGATTATAAGTGACCGATATTCAGCTAAACCAAATTCCTGCTACAAATGCAGTTCTTAATTTATGGTACCAAATTTAATCGAAAACCAGCTAGTTGTTTGGAGACAAACATTCAGGCTCACCATCAAGTCTTCCAGTATGCTGTTATTTTGTGGACGTTATGAAAAATCTTATTAAAACTGTTTACTAACGTCAAAACTTCTCGTCTCATTTGTGTTTCATGCATTCTAAAATCCATGAATATAAAAAAAATACACCTAATATATAACTACTTAACTGTACCTAAAGAAAATACACTGCAACACCGTCATGAGTTTGAAGGAGGTTTTCTGTGACCATATAAACAGAACAGTCATAGGCCTGCATTGTGTCCGGAAGAATACACGAATACTTGCACGATAACACTGATGGTAAGACGTCCGTGCTTATTTAAAATATTGGAGTCTTGGCGCTGCTACTCTGGTAGTAATTATTTGTAGCTTTTCTCAGTAGGCTGTCTGTAAGCGAATGAGTTAACAGTGTTCTGAAAATCCCGCAAGCGACTGAGCGCCCACAGTGACAGAGAAATATCTGACACTGTCCGTACAGAAACCTCGGATCCCCCCTTTTTCACTCTGCAGCTTAGGCCATTATTACCAACTGAGCTGTCGCCGCTTCGTGACAGTCTGATGTCTTATGTCGTCTGATCTTCTCAAAGTTATTTTGCTTTATAATGAAAGATGCAAAATTTCGGAAGTTAAGTGTTTGCTTACCACAACAACTACGTGCAAGCAAAATACCTTCACTTCTAAAACACGCTTCTGAAAGTTTGTTTCACAAAGCGAGAAACAAAATCAAGAGGATGCATGCAGAAGAGATGAGAGCAGAGATGCGAATCGGATCTGGAAAGTGCGTAGGAAGAACGTCGTTATACAAGAAGATAAATTGTTTGCATAACGACGCCATAAGCGCAAGATACTGCGACAGCCGATGGCGCATCAGCAAGCTGAGTAGGCCGTCTGGCATTCAGCCATGCTCGAGAAACAATTTTCACTCGGCTTTATCAGCTACGGTTGAAGGACTTTAATGAGACTTAAATGAAACAGAGACTAGTGGCTGCAGAACGTAATAACTACAGTCTTATTTCCTGACTGAAGATTAAGATGTTTAAAATGTTATAACATCCTCTTTTGGCATTCCAGTCGTTTGTATTAGGAGACAGAAAATGGAAGAAAGGAAAAGGCAGAAATTATGTTTTTTAAAACTTCGCCTTGATTTGCGCAATGAACCAAAGAATAAAGAGAAAACTGAAATACCAACGTACTGACTGCATGCAGTGCAAATCTTCCTCATAATTAACAGTTATTCAACAGGTAACGAATTTCGCCCATGTTTTATGCAACGAGAAAATTTATGACCGGTTTCGTATGAACCCACTAGTGGTCCCTATTCTGAACCACACGAATTCGGTTCACACCTTCCTACACTATTTATTTATGCACGTTAGGAGCCCAACCTCAGGAAGTCAGATTAAGGATTACTTAATGAAAAACTTGCAAATATCATGCATATGTAAAATGTAGAGTCAAGGGGCTGAGTTTAAAAGGAATGCCAACCTACAAGACATTTGTTAAAAATATCCAATAAATGATGCAAATATAGTGCAAGTTGGTATGGACAAGTAAGCTGCCTGCTCATTAGGGACAAGGGAACAATACTGATCGTCAGTCAGACGACCTGCTGGTATTATTACAGAAACATGAGTATTGTTCTGGCACCGTTAAACGTCTTGAGGTTTTATGCCACAGCGCTTCGGAAATTGCGTCCTGCTCCGTCTTCAGGTGGAAATTGGGGGAGGGAAGGTCTCTTCTGGCGTGCTAGTGTTAAAGACTAGCTCTTCCAAAAGGACCAAGTAGAATTTATAGTCCTAGTAAGTTGGCAGAGCTCTTTCGAAACGTCGGTAACTATATACCATTAGGCCTATACACGGAATTACATAGCAGAAGCCTAGAATCTTCCTATGTTGCCTCCTTTATGGTTATTGTATCAAATTTAAGATTTGCAAATCCACGCATTACAAGATTTATCTTCTTGCACAGAACACTGTCTATCCTATTTGCTTTTAGTGTACTTATATCATACAGCCTGTGAATATTAACGAAATGGGCTTGGGGTTATTTTTCCCAAAAGGACAGATAACTAAGCCTCCCAGGCGACCCCTCGACGGACCGACAAGCGTAAATGACCCGACAGCACGGCGAGGTCCATTAGTGACGTGTTTTAGTGCGAAAACACGAACTGCCCCGCTTGCTAGCGCGGCTAATACCCACACGCATGTTCTGTGAAGCATGGGTACCATGGCTTTAACATAGCCCTAGCTTACCAAAACTGCAGCTCGAAATGCAGACCTGGTCTACGACATTAGTCACAACAGACCCCTTCACTAATTCTATACCCATACTATTATTAAGTGTCCTCCATGGAAATATACGGAGATTGTGGCTTAGCCGTTATTCTGTATGCGCCTAGGGCTTCAAATAAATTTTGCAGAGAATGAAAAGGGAGATTATACTTGAATTAATGAAAGATGAGTAGGAATGTAAAATATAGGCTTATGTCTCATTAAAATCAGCTGAAATATATCGTGTTTAATGGTTAGCATATGAAACTCAGAGAAAATACTGAGAGTGAATATCCGGATGAGTTGCAACCATACTGGAATTTATGCTCGGATGTTCACTTAACATTAATATATGTAATAAATACGTTTTCCTACTAACGTCAAATTGTCGCTTTGTCCATGTACCAAGTGCACGTACAACTACATGCATTCTAACTGTCTGGATCGTACATTCACAGGGCGTGAATAGTGAGCTAAGCGCTTCTAACGCTATGTCACTTGGACAGTGCTCCCAACCTCTATGAGCGGCAACAATAGAAAGCGTGGAGATCATTATATGTATCCATTTCCAGTATAAACCTTCGTGTTTTAGCACAAGAACGTATTTACACATAATATTCAGAGTACTGCTAGAAGCCGGGTAGCCCTGTCAGTATAGTGACAGTCACTGTTTCCAGGGCGACTGAAGGTCTACCCGCCACTTATCCAGTAGTTCAGTGATGAAGTTCAAAAAGACTGGAGCTAAACCCGTATAAATAAACACTGACCCTTGATTTTTTATCTGTTTTTCTGTTGATTTGTAAGAGTCGTTTTTATTACAGGTGTCGTGGATACGACGTAAGGACTACCACTTGCTGACAGTCGGGCTTACAACATACACAGGGGATGAACGCTACCAGGCCATCCATGCACAGCACTCAGAGGTAAGATGAACTGCAAAGCCAGGTCTAAATGTACTTGAACTATCACACACGCTGGGTGAGGCGCAGGACAATGTCTGCACCAACTTGCGGCCCTTGAGGGTGGGAGGCAGCAGCAAAAGACGTTTTGTAACCCAGATCACGCCTGCAACAGAGCATCACTACGTCAGTTCATTTAATTTCAGTGCTCTTAGTCACCCCACACTGCCTTCGCGAAGGTTCTTTCAAAATAGGCCACGGTAAATTTCTCTCCAGTTACTTAATGTTTACCCCAAACAACCAACCTTTTTCCTCACGTGCCGTCAACAACTCCGTTTACTACAACGCTGTAGACGAACTCGTTTGAAAAATCATAGAATGTCATCTTGAAGGCTTTTATTACAAATACTGCGTATAAAGTGTTTAATAAGAGCACCAACCAAGTGTAGCCTGTTTTCCCTATTTTATGAGGAAAGACAGGTTTACGGGACGGTACAGTCCGTCGCATTTATTGATGTTTGATTACAGCGACCTTGTTTTTATGAAAATTTGTTTTGACATCGTAAGAGAAAAGAATTCGCTTTCGAAATTTTTAATTTCCTGCCAGTAGTAACAAGAGAAACTAGCCACAAAATTGAGTTCAGATTTGACAAATTAATAGAAGCGAGCTCATTGTTACGTGTAAGGCCCAGACGCTAAACTAAGGGATATAAATGCAATACAGGCATCTGAAATGAAATTTCTAGAATATACCGACATTTAAAATGAAAAAATCGGGAAGGAATTAGAAATATTCTCGCTTACAGAAAAATGTCAGTATGTAAAGAAAGGGTTGGGTACCTGGACAGAATGAAAGGCGCAAGCAATCCAAAACAAACCGTTTAAAATTCACTAAGATTAAGAAGGTACTGGGCTACCAATAAAACGAAATTTTTGTAGCCGGCATAAACCTCTGCCTACTAACTGCGGTAAAGAATATAAGACAACAAGCCGAAGCAACAGTGCCAATTTCTGAAGCTAGAAAAACAACCAATTTAGTATCTTCGAATGTTTTGCAAAACATGCTGCCTCTTTTAAAACATGCACTATGCCTAAAGATAGTTCTATTGAATGTAAAACAAAAAGGATAGCATGCTCGACAGACACGCATTTGGCTGGAACTCTGATGATATCAATATCTAATTAAGCACTGAAGTTACGTGCTCGAATTCTTTACGGAACAGAACGCATGGAAATCCACACGTTCCGCATTAAACAATTATGTGAGGGGTATAATTAAAAACAAAGTTACAGGGCAAATTTTGAACTTAAAAGGTAAAGCATTCCCATTACAGGCCTGGAGAGGCCCACAGGGTTCCAGGAGGTCGAGGCTCCCAGATTTCTAGACAATCGGCACATGAGGGTGGTAGGTTGTCAGCTCTACACACCGGCCGCGTTTACCCCCCAGGAAATATTCCTGGTACTCATTTCTGCTAGAGGCTGAGTCGACCCCAGGGCCATAGTGCGACCGACAGGATTATGCCAATGAAAAAATCCACTGACACCATCGGGAATCGAACCCGCGACCTACCGGTTTGTAGCGCAGTGCCTCAACCAACTGCGCCACCGCGCCAAATTTAACATAGTTGGCAAGTGAAAAATTGCCAAGTAAGCACATAAAATATATTACTGAACACCCTGTTCCTATTAGCCTCATCACGTAGGCAGATATGCGTACATACCATCTTATGGAAAAGAGGCGACATGAATTATGCCGAAACTTCCTTCTGATTCTACCCATATCCGATATAAGTGGGACAGCTCACGTCAACCGCGAAACAGGTCACGTCACCTGAGTGGGGCAACAGGTGTTGACCTAGAATCTAACCGTACATATCGCTGTGGCTGTGAAATGAGCTGACGTGTGCACAGTGTGGGAAGGAGCAATAGCTTCTGCGCTTGCAAGGACATCAGGCCGCTACCTGTTTTGTAATCTCTGACTTGTAAAGTAGAGCAGTTGCCGTCGACGAAGGGGCCAAACGTTAGTTTCGGATATTCACGGACAAACTTAATATGTTAAGACTATATAAGACTAAATTACGTGTCACAGAAATTAGTGAACGTAGATACTGACACTTCTGCATTCGGCAAGAGAAATTGAAGAATGAGGTAGTGAGTATATATCGACATCTCCATTCCTCTACAAAGTCTAAAGAATCAAACGGTGAGTGTGCAGGACTGCTAGCATACGGGCTTACGCGAAACAGCAGAATGGGATTCATGAGTTTATATGACTACCTCTCCATTCGCTTAGAGAAACAAGAAGGGGTGCTCAGCAGAAAAAATCTCTCGTTCACTTAAAGAAATAAGAATGATATGGCGGGTAGACACAAAAACCTCTGCATTCGAGTAGTGAAACTGCACAACGAGATGGTGCGTAACTATCTGTGCATTCACCCATAGAGATATAAGATTAAGGTGACGAGTAGATACGACTGTATTCGTCTGCAGAAGTCGAACAAATTCCTAAATATTGCTGTCATATGGGCTGGTAACGCAATAGCGATTCTAACCGAATTCATTCAATATGGGTGCTCACAGAATTTGCGCTAGACAAGCCTAAAATCATAGCCTTCAGATCGTCATTTTATGATATACCAGCTAAATACAATAAACCAGTGAGAACATCAAACAAATAGGTACTCTTCGCCATGTAATTATATACTTTTTACTGTGATTTATTACCAGAGGCTTCCTTCGTTTTCTATTTGCGCACTTTTACAGCTTTCGTGTGATATAGGATAAATTATATCCTAAAAGTTTATGAAACATTACAGAGTCAAAAACAAGCTGATTATTAAATAATGTATTTAGCATTAAGTTAAAACATAGTTTATTTAATTATATGAGAGAGACAAGCTTCCGACCATGTATATGCCGAGCTATAACACCAGTCTTTTAATTTGTTTACCGATACACCTAGTCGTTCCCCTGTGCATCCCTTTATGTTCATATACCCACCCATTTCGTTGCCCATTCATCAATCAACGCGAAACTATTTCCAGGATATCACCTTTCCATATCAACCATTACCCCGTCGTGTCCTTCACTACTGCGCTTAATACTCTGTGACATTTTAACATTTATACTTTACGGAAATGAAAATTTGGACCTTTCGGAAAGCCGTTCAATAAGCATCCCAGTTTGAACTCGAAGCGCTTTGAATTATCTTACTTACAGGATTACAGTTTTATTCACTGAATTTGAAACATAATTTACTCAGTGCCATCCAAAAAGAGAATATGTATGGGAGACCGCGGAAAACAAATATGCTGAAGTAGTTTTACATATCTGCTTAGAATTATCGTTAGATATCATTGCCGAATTTAGAGAACAGCTCTATATATTTCGCACTGTCGAAAGGTAGATATTAGTGACCACCATTCTACGTAAAGTTACTCTGATGAAATTCACACATTCTTCCGCGATTTATCAGCATAAAAATTTCCTTACTTTTCATTGAATTCCGTGTATCATTCACGTCTTAGTAATTCTTAGGATCATATATGTAACATTACAAACGGAAGGCGATTAAAACTCGTAAAAGTGTTCAAATGGGTGATATTCGTACTAAGTTTCATCATCTTGGTCTTTATTAAGAAATGTGTATACTAGCATGATAATATCGTCTGTCATTTGTCACAGCTTGACAAAGCAAATCGTTTCATATAGCTTCTCCTGTGTGAGGGATTGAATGAATTGCACAACGGTTGCCATGGTTACTGCAATCCACAGATATCGTGTAGGCATGTTAACAATAGATCTTTTTTTGCGAGTGACATCAGAGCAGGGGTTTCAGTGTTTTACAGGGGTAGAGATTTTCCGCCTTTATCAGGTTGCTGTGGTTAGGATAGTATTACTTATGGTACATCACCGAATGACAGCCGTCCGATAGCTGCAATTAAAGCTAAAGACGCTCGGATTACTTTGGTAAATTTAGAAAATAAAAAAGAAAGCTGTAAGAGATATTTTCTTCTTATGCTGGTGATGGATTTACAATCCATCTCGAATGTACTTTGTTTGCCTCTTATTTTAACACTGTAACTGTCTTCAGAGTTAATTCCATCCACCGGGCTGTAGATTTCTGGCGGTGATCTCGCACCTGCCTTTGTTGTGTGTTGGGGAAAAGTGGAAAAGCACGTTAAAAACACTTGCAGGTTTAGCGTTTTACATGAATCTCAAAATCAAGAATGTATTTAATTTGGGTGTTGTTGCTTTTGAGTGAATCGTTTGTATTAATTCTAAGTTCGTAGTAATTAGTAATTAAGATATTAATCCTGTTGCTAAGATCCTAAGATGTGTTTTGTTAGACCTTTTGTGGCACATTAAAATGCTCGAATTTTGAGTGTTTTGCTTCATAGAATGCTACCAAATTTTTAACTACTTCGAAGGTCGAAATAGTTAAGATTATCTAATAATTAATCCCCAAAGTTAAAGTAAAGTGGGAAAAGAAGCTACACACTCAGACATGATGATGCCGTAAGTCTGTCTTTGATGTGCACGTAAGTTCATGGGCGAAACCGTTTCAGGTCTGCCGTTGTATACCAAGGTAATTCATGGAAATTTAGAAGAGGGCGTAGTAAGAGTGGGCATTACATACCGACAGTGAGGGTTAACATGTGCATTTTACAGGATTTTCTAGGCGACACACATGTACAACATGAAATGCAGTTTCCATTATGTGTGCATTAAACAATGATTCAGGCTGATTTGAAACAAACCTTTTTTTATTTTAAAACCATTAACGCTTGTGTCAGTAACATACCTCGTAATGTTATAGCTGTCTGAACTATGATGCAACTTTGTTATGATTTATTTATTCAAAATTACAAATTGTATTAATGGCTCAATAATGGACAGGTCGCGCCTGACCAACGGCCTTACATATTTTATCTCCAAAAATACTTAATGGGTTTCGACGAAACCTTTTATTAACAGTCTACCCTAATATTTGTCAAAAAATCTCTCTTGTTTTCCCCATCACCAAGTGTAATCACAAACTACTTCAGGCTCGAAAACAGGTAATCATACGTAAAATATAAATGGAAATGCAGGTCGCATTAATGTGTGCAGCAGTTATAATAACACCCTATATATATAGGGTGTTATTATATATATTATTATTATATATATTATATATATAGCAGATTTAACAAATAATTTAGAAACATAATTTTTATTTGTAACCAGTGTAGTAATTTGATGGTAGCTCTACGCGCTACAAATCTGCTCCCACCTGTAGGATGTTAGCAAACTCAGATACAGTATTAATATATATACATATATAGAGCTATTCTAAACTGAAGATCTTTCATTCATAGCTAAATAATTGCTTTCGTGAAACACAGAACGGAATTCTTGAGATCCTAATGATTAATCAAGTAGTTAACGCAATTTCCCAGTCTTGTTAGAACTCAGATTTTCATTACCATATGCACAGTTACCAAACGCGGGATTCCGTGTAGCTTTTGGTAACATGGTAACTTCCTACTGTGGGACTTCTCTGCCGTTTCCACCCCCTTGTCAACTGCGTGCAACTTTGTATTCAGCATTTCGCAGTTACGTTGAATATCTAGACAACGTCGCGTCCATCGGCGAACACAGGTCCACACTTACGTTCAATAATTCAACTAGCGAAGGTCGTTACAATATGACCTTAACAAATTAAGTAATATTCACTCTTAAATATGTTATTCCATAACATTTCTATAAGCGTTTAGTAGTAACCTTCCGTGCTACATGTTCGTCTCCAAGTAACATCTACTGATAAAAATTTGTCTTGAAGAAACGTTTTTTACGCCCGAAATTAATCTGAAAGTCCGTTGTGTTAAGATTAAGTCCAAAAGTAAAATACGAATATTACAACGTACTCAAATTTCGGGCAACGTAAAACAGTATATTTTATTACCACTTTGCTTAACCTTTTAAAGCCTAGCGGTAACTTTACGTACGACCAGATTTAACATTAAAAAATTCTACGTGGTGCCCACATTGCGTTTATGTGTTTTGTACGGATCGCAGAACAAACAGCAACTTTTGCCCTATAAAACATTAAGAGATTAGTTTTTATAACCGAAGTGGAGAGTGTTTCCAGCGCGGTACGCACTAGGTCCTTACATAAAACAGATACGCTTCGTCTTTAAAGGGTTAATTATTAAATCGTCAAGGAGCTAATGTGTGGAATTAGTTACAAGATTAGCCGAAGTGCGTGAAAAATGAAGCTCCACGACATCTTGTGTCATTTATTCGCTAAGTACTATTGTCTTATTTTCCATCATTTACGTGAAACATTTTCAACCAAATGAAGTTTTATTTTGTCGAAATGATTTATGCATAATTAAAATATTACTTTATTGAAGACAAGTAAAGGAAATCTTGATAAACACATAAATAATACGCTTAATGCACGGAATATAAATAATATTACTACCAAATGGGACACACAGGGGAAAGATAATTTTCTTTCTTACAAGCGCAGTTAAGAAATCTCCGCTTTGACGCCGATGGCAAGGCTTGTCACTCTCAGAGGATCCTGAAATTTTAAAATGGTAGCGAATATTTTAATTTAAAATCCTGTTAATCCTCAAATAAACCTTGTAGTCTCACTGTAGATCAAGCAACGAAGAATAATAGGACTATATTTTGGAAATTCCTATCCAGTTATTGCTGTAAATCTATTTAACTGAAATCTAGCAGATTGAAAGTTAAGCAACTCGAATAAAATCTTACGTCATTGCGCTGAGGCGTAATTAACCTCTTCACTCGCCTTTCGAAATTGGTTAGTCCAGCTCTTTGTAGGTGGTCTGAATATCCTCTTGAATGACATATCTATCCTATTTTTGGAGGCGGTGTATCTTAAATTATGACGACACGATCGTTGCAATTGTTTCTGTACAGAGACGTATGATCGTAATTGAAATGTATTTATAGTTCTGTTATCGTATTTTTATGGTTTCTTTGGTCACGTATCAAATAAGAATAATTTTGTTCTTAATTGTTTACGTTCTAGTGTCCAAATCTGCTGACATGCAAATTCTGTGGGCATACCATTACCTAAACAAATTTCAACAAGATTACCTTTAGTACTCTCTTATGCAACGATGAGATTAACGTGAAGCAGATATTTCTAAACGTATGCATTTTTCCTGCATCTTTATTTTCCAAGCAAGGGATGCCACAACCCAGACAGTTACGGGTACTTACAAAATTTAATTTCATGCATACCCATAAATGAGAAGTTTAGAAGAATGCGACAAGCTTAATAAATTGCATGCAAAAATATTTCGGCTCATGAAAAATACAGTAATAACACTTTATCTCCCAAAATTTTATTAACTCAAACTCTTTGTGTTAAAAAATGTATAACGTAGACTCATATTGAATTCCACCTTGGGACCCATTTGTTACTGGTAACCGTGCTCCGTCGTGCTAAATTTCACCATTGTGTGTGTGGGGGGGGAGGGGGGGGTTGGGGGGCAGCATGGTGAGAAGATTTTCTTGCTTTCTTGTTTGGTACACTGTACAGTCTGGCGCTGGAAATTTGTGATTGTGACAAGACCTTTAAAGAAATTTACTTGCTTTCTCTTTACATTTATTGTTTGTTTCTCTTTTTAATACTATTTTCCGCTTGTTTTTATTTCTGTACGTTTTCCACTTTGTTTCTTTACCTGTTCCCTTGTTTTTCTTTCGTAATACACTGAACGACGCATTATAGAGAGCACAGAGTATCTTCATTTCTCCTTTGCTAACAGGATGGCGGGGAAAATGACAAGTTCCTACTCGAATAGAAGAAAATTCTTAAGCTACAACTGCGCTACTTTCTTATAGAACTGATAAAAATTGCAAAACTGTCAGACATTCGAAACCAGAATCCACTGAAATAAAAATCTAATAACAAGTAGGCTTGCACCTTATCCTTCTGTAACTTCTGCTTTCAACGTGAAGGAAATGTAGGAGTTTTTTCTCAATTTACACGTGCGTAACAAAATTTTCAGCTGTAGTGGTTATATACAGCTAAGCATTGGTACTTTTGAGAATGGGTTAGAATTGATAGAGAGGAAATGGTTTGTTTTAAATTCTATATCACAATATGACCATAGGGATACTAAGGGAGTTAAACTTTAATTACTGTAACAAAATTATATACCGAGAAAAGAATAAAGCACATCAAAGAAAAATGATTTTTATGTGATATACAAGATAACTAATGTCCACAACATATACGCGAATCTCTGTTAACAGTCTAAACCTTGTGCATTATTTCGTTTGAAACAGCGGGAATTTTCTAAAGTCCACAGCTGTATGTATTTACTTCATTTAAGAAACCGTGAAACTGTTCAAGAATCTAGGAGCATTAAATTATAAAGGTCACTAGTTTTAAAGTATCCAATTTTGTTATCAGACGAACGGAAACATGCATATTTGGTGTCTGCTCTAAACGCACGAACTTAATGTTAAGTGATAGGCAATGATATTATACTTTAATGTCTGGAACATTATACTCTACCACTCACAGCTGCAGTCATTGTCTAAATGTAGCAAATTAAGAAACTTTCAGTACCCACTGGATTCTAATAGCACAATTACATGTTACTTCGCACTTATATTAATTTTCCCAAAAACAGAAATTTCACGGTTATAACATCGATTGGAAGTAAAACACGAGTGGAAAGGCAACTTCACTAACGACAGAAAAAATACAAAAGCCTTGATAAAAAAATATATGTAGATGTAGAGCCCTTCTTGATAAGAACTTTCTTCCAAACAAATTTATATGTGTAAGTCACAATGATATGTTTCATATATTTAAACCACGCTACACATTGTTTCTTTGAAAATGTAAAAAATAAGTTCCAGTTTTTGGGCGTTCAAGTGGGTTCCCGAGCAAAAAAAAAATTATAGCACGTATGTGTGATGTGTTTCTCTCGTCCTTATTCTTTTTAAGCTAGTTGCTCCCAGAATCACTCCATATACATATTGTTCATTACCCTAGATTCTAAATTACATCCAGATATTACAACACCTTTTTCACTAAGAAAGCAGATCATATCAATTTCTACGTATAAGTAGGGAAGGTTTCATTTTAATTTTTGTACTTTTTTCTAAGTATGCAGTTGGACTATCAAACAAACTGTACGAATATGTACCTGTATTTATAAAACGAACAAACCTAACAGAAGTTAAAAAATGAAAGGGCAAAAAGGTATAGAGAAAGTAGTTAAGTACGAGACTGTGATATAAATTTTAAAATGGTGTCTGGCTTTTAAGACATAGAGGGATGTATTCAATATTCATACATACGGGCCGTAAACTGAAGAAATGGATAATAAAAAAACATATTTGTTTAAATAGGCGTGAAGGATCCGTACTGCAGAAACCTGACGTTAGCAAACGCAGACTTTCTAAAATTGACTCATTTAGTAAATATTTGATTTGACTTGCAAACCATGTAATCTTGATTTCGTATTACCGACGGTACATAAACTTCGACAAATTATCGCCTTCTTTTGGAACGACTAAGTGCTTTAAAATCCTTTCTTACATTGCGTTTATCTCTACGTGTACCATTTTATCGACTGAAACAAATACGCTAATATATACAAGTCTGTTTACGTACCTCCTCTTCCGCAGTCTCGCTATATATAAACAATTAATCCCACACAAGCAAAAATTCGGTCTGTAAGATCGTACCATCGCTTCATGCAGTTACTGACACTGCCCTGCAATACAAGCTTTCTCACAGTGATGAAGAACAGAACATCTGGGCTGCACCATCAACGCGGCACTGAACATCATGTGGATACATAATCATGTCCATGGCCTAATTAGCTGCCAACACCACTTAATTCTTGCCTTTACAAGCTTAAGTCTATTTTAGGAATTCCATTCGCAAATTTCTCATTATTTTGCCTGCACTAGCAAAAACTTAGAAACTGGCTTTGTATCGTACCTGCCTTTTTTAAATCCAGAGAACAAAGGACTAGGGACAATATTTGAACGGAACACATAAGGTAACTGGAAAATGTATAAATTTATAAAAATTTTGTAAGGATACTCATATTCTGTCTCTCAACTTAATACTGAGCTTAAGGAGGGCATTAATATGTTTGTTAGGAAGTTAGTTCGCCAGGTTATCTTATTTTTTTGATTGAAAACAAATGAGAGTCTGTGTGCCTATATCTCTACCAGGTTCCAACACTGAATGACATTGGATTGCAGGTTTCAGTTGGCGTTATTATCCCGACCATTGCCAAAATATTTGAATCTAGGGCATGTAATCACACATTATCTCAAACTCTCTTGACATTAGTTGACACAGTCCGCACTCAGAACTTGCAATTTCGGTAAGCGTTTAGATGACGGAATTGGAATATATTCATATCAAAGACTAATAAAAATAATAGCAGTGTTCCTTACAGAAAATAAATGGTTATGTTGTTATTCTTAAATTATTTAATTATATTATTATTATCATTATCATCATCATGTCCGCCCTGAATTTTTCAGTTTGTCAGAATACAGTGCATCCCTCAATGAGTATCGTATGTAGAGGTGGACCAATGAAAGTGTTAACTGTAGCAACAGTAGATACAGATGAGATGTTTCAAGTGTCTTTTCCACTGTCAGTGCTTATTCTTGTAATTACATAATTTACAAGAAATATTACGAATTGGCGTAACGTGTATCGTAAAACCGGTCAGAGATGGTCAAGCAATAGAAGTCCTCTTTTTTGCAGTATTAGTTACTAGCAATATAGCACTGAACGATTTGCTGTAAGCTACTTTTAGCGAATTTGGTATATTCATTGAAAGATATTTCATTATTATCCATATTTGCGAGGTTAAGTAAATATAATTATCTGTGTGTCTAACGTAAATTCATTGCTTAATTCATACGGTCTTGTGTTTGTTATGTTGATCCCTAATGAACAAGATTCCACTAAATACGTCCATTTATTCCTTATAATCGCTGTGATTAGTATTCCAACTTGCATCTGTGAGCTGAAGCAGGTACCAATTCAGTAACTGTGTCAATGCCGGGACAGCCTTCCGCAAGAACATTTGTAACTCAATTTCTACATTACATTTGCATTCGCTGAAATACTAAAAGTGTTTTTTCCGGTATATTTTAATTTCATTTACTTAATATGTCATAAAATATGTTATACAGTGTCAGTACGGTTTGTATTTGTTCAAAGTAAAGAGCTTATTAACTTAGACAAGTAAATGCTGTTGACCTCCTCTCCGACAAATCGGCCAAAATTTTAGGAAAACTCAGAAATTACAGCAAAAAAAAAAAGAAATGTGTTTTAGAAAGAAACCCTCATTTTCTATACTCTATTTCCTATGTGTTTTGGTCTTTCTTGGGCTATTATCAAGGAGCTTCAATTAATTACAAGGAGAAGTGTAAATAGCCACAATACTGTATATATCAACAAACCACTTATAGGCCTACATATACAAATATAAAATATAAACAGTCAAAATATAAATTGTTAAAATAGGCCATAATTTACTAAATATCACTCAGAATTAAATTCAGTCCACCATTAAGTGAACACTTAAATTGCGGAAAGGTTGCCTTTTCTAAAGTACGATGAAATTTCCGAAAACGCGAATATTCCGTAATGGAACAGCGAATTAAAAAATCAATTGAATTTAATTCTAAAACATGGAGACATGAATATTTTTATAAATTATTGCACATTTCGGTGCTTGTATTTTAAACATTTATATTTTTATATTTGTTTTGTATGAAATATTGTATCTTTATACATTTTTATCTGACAGTCTCTAATATGTTATTGTGATTCAACAAAATTCAAGTCAAGAAGACCAAAACTTTACAACCGTAACAAAAATACAATTTCTGTCCAACTGACGTGTTTAATATGGATGAAAGTGCGTCTTAAGATTTCCAAATAACGTTCCTGTGTAGCACCAGCGAGGTTAGAAGACAATTCGGAATATATCGTCTAGAAATCAGGAAAATATAACGAGTATGTGAAGCTGACCCTCAACAGAAATTACGGCCGCGTAATTGCAGGTAAGTCGTCCTGAAAGCATCTAGATTGGTCCTTACATAGTGCTTGACTGGGCATTGGTCATCTTGTGATGAAATACTTTTTTGAAATTGACTGAACTCGAAAATCCTAATAGGAGCAAGTTAAATTATGGAATAAAAGTAAAATATGACTTTACTAGGTGTTCTCTTTGTGCCTGCCATTTAAAACTTCGAAGAAAGTTGTTACAATCTGCGACCGATCCGACATAGTATTGTGTATAGTCTCTTACAGACAGAACTTCTTGTTGTGTAACAGCTGCCCTTCTACAGGTAGTTTCTACTTGTTCAATAAGCGAATAAACAACTCCATTGTACCTTAATAATTGCGTTGCCTTCATGCCCCTGTAGCCACGATACAGCACTACGGCACAGAACTTGTGATTTCAATTATGAAATATGCCCAATGTGCAATATTACAAACCCGGTATTTTTCCTCTACAAATAGGGCGTTTTCACAACTAATACATTACATTTAAAAATTATTTGCATATTACAAGTTGTTACTGATTTGAGGCATAAGTGCAAATTTTTTTGTGTAAAGAGGGTATTGAAAAAATGGCTTCAATATGTAGCTATAGGAATTGCATATATGTGATTTTCCTCTAATAAAGGTTTAAAAAAATTACCTCAAAATTTAATTGCAGGTTCATGCGCCATTTTGCTCTACCACGAATCGGGAGGAGAAGAAATGCACAGGAATATTTTGTCGGTGAACAGCAGGGAGAGAGACTACTAGCAGGATGTAGGCACACAGTTGAGGATAATGCTAAATTTATACTCGAAACAGTGTGAGGATGTGTGCCTAAATGAATTCACTTAGTATCATATGTTACTGTGGGATTTTTTGACCATTGTAATAAAATCTCGTGTTTCATAATATCTGAAAATATTTTCACCACCTAAGCAATTTAGAACATTTTTAATTACCCTGCATAACTGAGCTATGTAATGGACAACGTACAAATTGTAGTCGGCTTACAGCCAGCCGTTTACTTTTGCGTACAAGTAATTACCTGGAACAACATTCCCTTAAATTAATTCAATGAATAAATAAAGAATTGCCTGGTGTGACTGAAGAAATCCACAACATACGTTAGCTTATTTATGACAGACATATCGCAACACAAAAACAAGGATTCCTTACAAATACGTACAAAGCAGTCTTTCCTAACCGCGTATTGGTATTTAGAAATGTTACTCACTGGACGCAGGTTCTCATTCATTCGCAAGCACCCCTCAGTTTCGTGCCACTCGAATTCACCGACGTAGTGTGCTGCAGGTCTACATAATTGACTAATACACGTATAGCTACAGATAGAGCATACATAATTCTTACGTAAACGTATGGATGTGTTTTTGCTGCATGTTATAGTATTACAGTCGCGCCAACCTCACTGGGTTCTCTTTGGTTACGGCGTCAGTTTTAGGTGTATAATTGAGGTGACGTCATTAAGTAACACACGAATCAACCAGCATCGTCGTGGTATTATCAGCAGGACTGTGCATTAAAAGACTGCATGTTTATATTCCCTGTACCCTGTCATGAAGTGACGCTCGTAGGAGTAGTGTACCCTCTCACTTAATACAGATTCGGTTCTGTAGTTTCCATTTGCTAATAGTGAGCTATAGGTTTGCTAATCATGTACTGACAAGTCTCTGCCTGCCTGGTCTTTAGCGATGTAGCAGTGTGTAGTATGTATTGAAGCAATTAACACAGTTTACTGACTTGGACACATGGAAGGCAGGAAAGGGTGTGAGGAGCGTAGCTGGGAAGTCGGACAAGAACTAAAGTAAATTAGGAAACAGTGTACATAGATTCTGCTTCCCTTTGCCCAGTCGGGACTCCTAAACATTTAGTGACGTAGTAATTACGTGTGCGTTTTATACCAGTGTGAGTCAACAGTACGATGGCAACGGTTGGCCTGAATGACTGTAATTGAACAACAAAGAATGAAACCTGTTTACACGAACACCCGTATTCTGCAAGGGAGTTTAAATTGGAAAGTTTGAAAGCCGTTCTGAGACAAAATATGGGCTCAGTGCATAGGAAGGAATAAAAGAGTGTAAGAAAGTACACAATGAGAAGATTAGTAAACTGGACCCTTCATGAAGGTTAGATATGTATGAAGTACGCTGTTTTGAAGAAAACAGTAAGAATGTCGTTGGTCTGTTTCCTTGATAAACCAAAGCATGAGTTACTAACAGTCAGTTATTTTCTAACTCTTTAGAAGACGGGTAAAGGGCACACTGACTGTTAACTTAGTTTCTGGACACAATGCAGCGAAAATCCTGCTCCCCTTTTACATTTGCTGCTTATTTTGTAAGGATAATCATAATGTAACCATCATATTTACCTTCCAGTTTTCAAAGTGGCAATTCCTTCAAGAAATATTCCCCAAAAGTTCTCCATCATTTCTTGCCCCCTTTGTTCGACAGATATGTTCAACCCATTGTAATTCCGGCAAATACTAATGGTGTATATAAATGCCATTTATGTTCTGTACTATATATTGAATTTCGCGTTATATTGTTAAAACACATTTACTTAATTAAACTTGATTTTAAAGATTTGTAAATGCTTTGTTTTCCACTATTTCATGTATATATTCTGAGCTCAAAAAAGTGTAACATCTTGCGCCATAAAAAGAAACATCTGGCAAAATTACTATTTTATCTGTGACTAGCTAAAGTTAGAATATGTCAGTGACGAGCTGTTAAAAACAGATCCACATAAAAGCATCTGATCTCAACTATCAGAACATTTTTGGAACTACCCTTACGTTCCTATAAGGCACTAAACTCGACAGACCAACAACGTAAACAAACCATTCTACTCTCTAGACGCATGTTTATTGAATAAAATTTTATAAAATCACTTATGCTATCATTTTTGCCAACTGACAACAGAACATAATAATGACTGTTTTCCAGCTCACCAATAACTTACAGACAATATTTATTTTTCAGTCAAAATAAATTTTAACATTCGGTAGGTGAGTAATTGTACCCTCATAAACAAAATAAACGCTGACACACATCTTTTAAACATTAAAAATAACTGTGATAATTATTTCGACATTATCCCCATAAAATTCTATTTCCCATGCACGGCTTTCAGTATGCTTTGTTCACACATAAACTCACGTTATTACAGCTACATAAGTTGAAAACCGAAAACAGAGACACGACAAAAGTAACGGCCTTCCAATTCTGCAAATTAT
Organism: Coptotermes formosanus; assembly: GCA_013340265.1. Taxonomy (NCBI): domain Eukaryota; kingdom Metazoa; phylum Arthropoda; class Insecta; order Blattodea; family Rhinotermitidae; genus Coptotermes; species Coptotermes formosanus. The sequence continues at coordinate 5,157,273 of BLKM01001619.1, read as the reverse complement.
GTATAATATACAGGTGTTGGAAATTACACTCTTCAACCCTCAGACATGGTTGGTTCCGAAAGAACGAAAACGAGGGGAAACAGTGTTATATATAAGTATCCTACGACAATTTCCATATGATTTCATCCTTGCATGGGTTTCCACAATGAAAATACTCTGTTCTAAACTGCACTGCATACTCGCGAACAAAAGACGTGTGCTTTACATTGTGCGTCATACCTTTCATACGGACGGCAGATTAAGCTGATCTCTGTGTCTCAGGTGAATGGCTGTACCGTCAGTGCAGCGATAGGACCGGCGGCGTGTGAATTATGCAGCTGCCGTCCGTCACATTTACCGCATATTATCGGCAATATCTAAACAAGAGCATCGAGGAGTACATAATAATAATTTCACCAGGTGTGAAGCATTTCTGAACTATGTAAACAAATATTACTTGTCATGTTATTCGACTGTATGTCCAGCTTGGCGAGCGTTGTCAGCAAAACAACAGAGGCTGTAAAAAGGGAACCGTCATTGAAAAACTAATTAGCACTGAATTTGAGTCCCGTTGTCAAGCAGGCTTAATTGATTTTTATACGAACTTTCATAGCAAATTTTAATTTGTTTTACGTAGTTTATCAGGACCACATTGCGAAGGTTGTATTTAGAGCTTCCAATACAAAAAACACCGACGAGGAGACTTACACATTAATTGGTACGTAAACAGAGCTTGCTTTGTTGCCTGATGCAAGCCGAAGAACAGATGTAATTATTGTATTGCAGCCAGTGCCACCACACCTCCTGCTAGGCTCGTTCGGCCGATAAAAGAAGCTACCATGTATTTACTCATATAGAAATTGTGTTTTTCTTGTAGTGAGAAAACAGGTGAAATTTCGTTGATAGGACTGTTCCAGGACGTACATGGGAATCCCCTACACAATCAAAGCCAGGGAAGTGTCGAAACGCGAAATTCAAGTATTGAAAATATGGTCAGGAATTGCATGCAGGATTAAAAAAAATGGGCCTTGGATTAAAGGTAAAACATTCGTCCGCTAACGAAAAATACGTAAAGCTACTATGCTGGAACAAAGAGGTCACCTTAGAAGCAATATTTCGCTGCAAAATGAAAGTGGGTTTTTAAGCCCATCAGATCACTTGAAAGGAATTTTCAGCTATCATGAAAGGGAAAGAAAAATTGGAGGGGCATGGTGATTCTACGAGCGGTGAGTGGCAGAGTGAAACTTTTGCCCAGGCTCGGCTTGAGCCCAGAAAATCAACACAAAAATTACTCTTATTAACGCAACAGTGTGTATCATGTGAAGGAAGCATGTCATGTGATTTCATGTGTTGCGTGCGCACGAAATAATGCTCAGACAGATGCTACATCTGAAGCTCCTGTTTTTTTAAGTTCATAAGTGCGGCTGATACCAAAACATTTTGACCGTCTGTAAAGATCGGGCAAGATATGGGCAGCATAACCTGAGAGAGATACCGGAAATTTTGAATCAATATTATGCGAGACCACAGGTCACAGAATTGCTAAGATTCCTAGGATTAGGGGATATCACAGCGAGGAAAAATTTATTTCAAAAGAGAAGCTAGTAAACTACAAGGACTGTACGGGGAGTTGTTATGTTCATGTGACAAGTAAGTGCCAATCCACGGTATATTTGCGAGGAAAAAAGTCACTTTGCTCTTACAATTGCAATTCCAGTTTTCCGTGCCGCAATAAGAAAATTTGCCGCAACTCATTAGGTACTTCTGTAATCATTTTATGTCTCTGATAGGGTTTATTAAAATATTCGTTTTGTGATATATTGAAACAATCTATATTCTATATGTATATATTTCATGATTATTTTGTTATTAAATATTAAAATTACACGATTTTCTGATTAAGGCTTTATTAAAATTAATTTCGGTGGCCCATGTAATGCGTAGGTATTTTATATAATGTCTAGCCCAAGTACTATATATACTTCAAGCCTGTTTTCCTACGCTTCCCAAAAGTTTCAGTCAATGTACGAAATGTCTAGGAATTTTACACATTGTTGTTTTCTACACTTTGCCAGTAACATATAGGAGAGTGAGGCGCCACTGTGGGAAATAACGTAGAAGGTGTGTGATGTCATAGATTTCCGCTTTCAGGACTCGCACTGAATGGAAATAACAACACTTACTCTTTTCTGCCTCTAGTTCATTGATCGTCATTCGACACTTTTAAGATCACCGCGTTCAGTTGTCGTTTACGTTGTGAACGAAGTTTATTGAAGACGTATGGAGAGATTTGTGGTTATTAGGCGTAGCGTTCCTCTCAGAACATTACGTTGTTACTATATTTTGAAGTGAATAATCTTATATTCAAATTGAACATCTTGCATTTTTTACGATATACACGCCCGCCTCTCATTCATGTTACAGTAGACCCTGGCTACATCGACACGGGTTTGTGCGACACCTGTACTATAGCATCAGATTTTTGTAGTACCAATTAATTCCTCACTGTTCGCCGTAACGTTATACTCCTCGGTTAGTACAATACTCGTTTATAACGACAAAAAATATTCGGTCGCTTTCATGACGTTATAAACGAGTTCCACTGTATTTCTTTTTACACTTTCCACAGGCAACCAATATTATCTACAACAGATCTCTGTGGTTCTTAAGGTGCACCTGTGTTGTGCTTTGTCGGTAATGTTGTATATTCTTCATGTGCCAGATGGCAGCAGAAACAGCAGCCTAACACAGCTGAAATATGTGCAGCCGGATATTAAAGACGCCCCCTGTTGCAACTGGGCATGATTAGCTCTCCACGAGGTCCGTCACACCCAGATAGGAGCTTTTGTTTACGGCTTGCTTCTTCCACCGAAGAACGCGCAGAACTGTCACTAAAATCTGGGCAGTGGTTGGTGTGAAACTCTTTGTTGAAACACAGATATTTCTTCGCACGGATTTTAAAGTGACAGCAAACTGTGTTCGGACATTTGGAATGCATGTCTACATGGTTGAGAAGCGTAATTCGGAGAAGGAACGAAACGAAAAATGGAATGGGATAAGTAGGAAAATTTGAAAGCCTTATCTAAATAGAGGAGACAAAATATAAGTAAGGGAAACATAAGATCGATAAAATCGGTTCTTGAGCTGCTTACAGGAGCTTTTCTATCAGCTTCTCTCCGCATCGTCATAATTGAAGTTGCTTGTAACATATGAATTCTAAATGTCGTAGAAGGAAGTAGTCATGCATTGTTTTAAGCTATAATCACCTTCTATTCTTTGAGTTAAACAGGCGAAACCACGAAAAATTTTAAAATCACTGGAGTCCGAGAGCATATTTGTTTTAGAATCTATATTACACCTGAAGAAGCAAATATAAGAAGGAAATGTAGGGTTAACAACAGCACGGAAATGTAAACTTACAATAACAACGCGATACAAGGGAATGAAAAAAGAAGTTGAAGAATGGAAGGCAATAAGAAGTTACGTTACTTGGGCAATATGTATTATACATGTACGCTTTACTCTACATATTTTTAACAACCTGGCACGCGCATCGCATTTTTGTTGTGCCATAATATCTTACCACTATTGTCTGTCTGATATTCTTTCATTCTTATTCTACAGTCATTTTTAATATTCCTACTCTTGACAAAGGCAAAAAAGACCTGAAATTTCCGAAACTCACAGGCCTTCTGTAGAAGGAAATATGAGGCATAACCAAAGATGCACATTCTACGTAGTCTTATAAGCTCCGTTATAGCTGAGGATACGTAAATGCCACATTGAACTTTGGGATGCCTTCCTTTGCCAGAAGAATAATTACAGCTTAGATACCATCGCATACGTTTTTGCGAACACTACACAGACTAAAATTAATTATGTTACGCGCTCACAGAGAAAGGACTGTCTCCATTATAAGGCTCTGTAGGGAAATAATCGCTGTGCTTTGTGGGAAACGAGAAATATTTTAACACTCACGGAAAAAAATGCGCAGTTGTTGAATTTTAATTTTGGTGGTGCGTGTAGTAGTGACTGACCTTTACAAATAAAGTCTGATTCATTCCGACTCCTTTAGAGACGTAGTTACTTCATCAAATAACAAATGTAAACACATTTAGTTAAAAATTAATACAGTGTAATTTGATTTGTAATTAGCAAAAGAGAGTTCTGCATAATTAATATTAAAGTGTTATATTTATAAGTAAATTATGTAACTTCGGCAGTAGAATCTGAAGCAATGTTTAGGTAAGAAAAAGAAAAATTCGAGAGGAATCTGAGAAGCTGGAATAATGAGACGGTAGGCCCTGTTTATTGGATATTTTTTGCAGCAGTTCTTTATTCACGTGTGGGTGGCAAATGATTGTGTTGCAGGACTGGACGTTGCAGATCAAGTTTGTTCAACACAGGGACGCAGGTCTGTACGAGTGCCAGGTGTCGTCACACCCCCCAACAAGCATCTTCATTGAACTTAAAGTAGTTGGTGAGTAATAAATCAAAATGTTAGCCTCATAAGAAAGAGTAATGACGAAGATAATGATGATATGGTTGTAACAATAATTAATTTACGTTAAGTGCATGACAAAAACAAATACGCTGAGGCTTCCGGGTTTTTCTTTTGGCTTGTGCTTGCGGAGGGGTTTGGGTAGCAGAGGCGCTATAGAATCGGAAGCAATAGTTAGTTGTGAGATTGCTACGAAGAGGTCAAAATTCAGTCACACAAAACAAACATGGCAACGTCTTTTATTCGAAGTTGTCTGTTTGGAGTCTCATCTCAAATACAAGGAACCCTGAATTACGCTCACTGTAACTTTAATCCGTAGCTCCAGGCAAATTCCGGAACAGTCTCATGCATCGAATGCACCTTTCCATGTCGTTTCCCACTCGCTATTTAGTTGTCCTAACATTCGTCGTTCTACATATAATCTGAGTTATTGACAGAATTTTTAATGGAACGTACATAAACAAACAACAACAATCAAGGAAAAGAAATGCCTATCAAATATGTAGACAGTGCAGAGCCTAAAACCTTTGCCACAGGTGTGCAGACAGACTCGAGAAGCTAACAGGTGCTTTTTGCGATTGCACTAAGTTGCCTAATAACGCAATACTTTATCAAGGTGCTCGATACGGGCAGATCTGTGCTGAGACACGTCAGCGGTTTCGGTGTGCTACACGTATGGAACGTGAAACTAAGACGTATGAACGGCTTTGTGCCCTCCATGCATGGAACACGAAAATGATAAATAGCAGCTTCTTTTGTGTCCTTCACGCATGGAACATGGAAATCGGACATATAACAATCTTTATGTCCTACACGTGGGGAACATGAAACTGAGACATGCCAGTGGTTTTTGTGTTCTACAAGCATGGATCATGAAAATGAGACATATCCACGTTTTTTGTGTCCTACACGCGTGGAATATGAAAGTGAGACATATTAATGGTTTTTGTGTCCTACACGTGTGGAACATGAAAGTGAGACATGTTAATGGTTTTTGTGTCCTACAAGTATGGATCATGAAAATGGGACACATCAACGTTCTTTGTGTCCTAGATGCGTGGAACACGAAACAGAGACATATCAATGGTTTTCATGTCCTACAAGCATGGATCATGAAAATGAGACTTATCAACGTCTTTTTTGTCCTACACGCGTGGAACACGGACCTGAGGCATACATGTATGACGGTTTTTGCCTCCTGCACGTATGGAACATGAAACTGAGTTCCGAAGCTCGGCGTTACTTGTCAAGTTAAAAAACATAATTTTAAAATAAATAAGAAATGTCGCTATGTTTCTGTACGTACTTAGACTTATTTAAAATAAATTGGGAACTTTGTTGTGTGGCATCTTCCTTTCGCTGACCTCGGCGATATCACGACTGCACAGATGTTTATTCCTAACGAAGAGGGGAATAAATATGTATAACTTTCTCTTCTAAATGTTATATTGAATGTGTGACTTGGAGCTGTATTCTAAATAAGCAAAGTTTAAAAGAAAATATGTTTCCCATTTTTAGCAATTCTTATGCCAAATATGCGAGTCTTAACTTTTTCCGTGTAAGTTCTAACACTCAAGGCTACATTAAAGGCGATGTTCTTATACAACTCTAAAAATCGATGGGTCAGAAAAATGTGAAAAATATCTTCAAAACAAATGAAGTAAAGGGGTTACTCCTACCTCTGAATCGGGCATTACGAAGTGGTACAGAAGCATTGAAACTGGCCTGAGTTTTATACCACTGACAGGTGAAAGGCCTACAGATTCAACACATTGCGGAAACAGCAGCGACAAGAAGAGAACAAAGCAGAATTCTTCAGCCACATCCGGCTTTATTAGGAAGAGTTCCTGTGTTTTTGTTCCTCCAAAATGAAACACAATAACGTTATTATCAACAGAACAGACTTTGTGCCAACTACATATACTGTTCAGCGGTCGGGGAAATAATGGTCTTCTTCTTTCAATAAAATTTTGTTACATGCATAGGCCTACTTACGTCTTTATGATACAAGCAAGGAGCACCACCACGGCACCACATCTTTATGCGCCAACGGAAAAAAATATTAATTAAAAAATCATTTTTAAACAAGAAGACGTCAGAATCAAATTCATAAAATGGATAAACGCAAAGAGAAACAGCGGTTGAATGATTCCAATGAACAGTAAAGAACGTCCAAAACATAGTGCAGTATTGTGAACATTTCTATCACAAAATAAAAACCTCAACTGGAGCACGATTCAAACTGCGTGACGTTTGAATTTTCATCTGTTTGTGTGAACTACGTGTCAAATTCATGCGTCGCTGCCCATCTGCAAACATCTAGTCGGCCGCTCTTGGAGGCAAATGCCAATTATCCATGATTCAGAGAAAGAGGATTTTTAAGCAAACAAGTTGTAAATTTGTAAATAGGCAAGAACAAATTCCATGTTTCTAATCCTTCTGATTTGTGTTTCATTACGTGCCAACCTTGCCGTAGGTTAACATCTGTTTATTCCTCAAGACACTCACGTTTTAGTGTAATTTCGCTCATTATATTCATGTAACAATAATGCGCATTACAATTATGTAAAAATAAGACGCATTACCACAATTATAACCTTCTTTATTATTATCATCATCATCATCATCATCGTCGTAGAATAAAATTTGTACACAGCTCTAATCCAATAAGACAGGAAACTCTGTCTCACCTGTTAGAAATTATGCGCTCTTGCAAGACACGGCTGCACTTCAACTCAGTGTATTTTTAAGTCGACTACTATGGTCACTGGTCACAAACAGCTTATGTTCTAATTTTCCATTGCGAAATCACTGTAAATGTCAAAGTCATACTCCTGAGTAATAAACAAGGTGTCGTTTTTGCAAATAAGTCTAGTTTAACAGTGACAGGAAATATCAGGTAACATAAATCATTTCAACGTGGGTGTTGCTTATAATGAGGTTAACGTCAAAACTCATGTCACGAAAGGGCAGCTGTAATATTCTGTGTGCGGCGTTCCTAAGGCGATTAAGCTGTTACTGGGAAGGATCAGTTCTTACACAGTAAGGCCAAGTGGGCACTCCGTGAAACACCAAGTTCAGCATCCAGCAATTTTACATTCGAACCACGAAGTGAATTTCTGTGATTTGTATGGATCTAAAAAAAAGGGGGTGGGGATTATTTCATTTACAGCATTGATGATATTTTAATAGCTGAGACTGAGTGGGTTTAGCGCGGTATAGACTGAATATTTACATATAACTCAGGTGAATGTAAGTGTTTAAAGTGAAGTGGTATTGGGGTCCGTGCTTTGTAACATACGCATAAAAAGATGTGTCTATCTGTAGGCCTATATAGACAGGAGGGAATACTAACCGTGGCTTCGGTTATATTGTTGCCTGAGTGGAGGCCGTGATATATTGCTTGTGTAGTTTCATTGTAAATGATAGGCCTGCAAAAGAATGAAGCACACCGGACTTGTGGAAAGTGCCAAGACGTAACAGCCGTATCTTCTAGCTTAAGAAAATCACGTGTTTCTAAATTACTTGCAGAAGGGAAGCCCCCAAGAGATCAGTACGCTATAACTATAAATCTAAGAGATCGCACCAAAGATGTAGTAGGCAAAGTCGTCTTTGAATTTTATGACAGGCGTTCCAGGGGTGTAAAAGTAAGGATTTCCCTTTCCGAGAAAATATATCTTACAGTAGCTCAAAGGTAATGAAGTGGTGGACTAAATTTTTCACTGACCAAGGTAACATTGTTGCCGTACCTTTGACCTTGTTACGAACAAAACACATTACTAGGGTATTCTGGGGTAAAACGCCGATTGTTTACTCGGACGATAGATGGATAAATGACAATCACACACTAAAATGTATGTAGCCCCTGTCCACCACAAGTGTAGACATAATGCATGCCACTAAGGGTCACCGAATACAGGATTCAAACACACCACCTGGGAGTAATTGTGTGTTTTTGTCTAAATGCTATTGTGATTACTATGAGGAAACTACTTCTGGCACGTTTGTGGCTGGTTTTTAAATAGATGTGCTGAATGCACTGCTTGGAACAGGGTTCCGTAACAGTAACAGATAACACAAGTTCTCATTCTTGTACCGCTAAAAGGTGCTGAATTTCTCCAAAAGGAAAAAGGGATAGTTTCAAAAGAACACAGCAGTATTTTTAGAAACAGGAGAAACCGGAGGTTTTACGTGCGCTACCTCTTGGAAGCAAACCGAGTATATGAACTTCATCAGCTGGCCAATGACAGAGGACATGACGTCATAGTCCTCCCACCACATAACTGCGAATACAATTCAATACGTCTTGTGTGGGCCGAAGTGGAAGAAGTGGCAGACAAAAAAAAATTCACATTGGCTGAGGCGGACAAATTGGTGAATGAAGACCTTTAATCTGGCAAATAAGGATTTTTGGACCTTCTGTGTTACGCATGTAGAAGGTCTACAAGTAAGAGATTACACAACAGAAATAGCAAGGATGATGTTTTGCAGACTTACAAGACAGCAAAATACGGCACGAGGGAAGTAACGAAAATGATCGTGCAGGAGGCGACACTGCTACTGGTGCCGAGGATGTAGACGAGTCGTTAGCTGTTCCTCTGGATAAAGACAAATATATCATGGTATGTTTGATTGAACTGCTTTTACATATTCATTACTTCCGTTTGTTACGATGCATAATCCATTAATTCCTACCCCCAGTCTCCAAATTTGCTTCTACGCTGCTAGTGTTATGATTGCACGAGTTCTGGCAACACCGAAATAACATCACTGACTGTCGCCAGAAGTCACGATGTATAAATCGTGCTACAGACCAGTAATTTCCATGCTTGTGGTCGCAACTGACTACTGGGTCGCGAGAGGTTCTTCGCTGGTGCGTCGCTGCCTTGCGTCTGTCCTTCTTATCTGTTTCATATTCCTGAAGTCCTCCGTACTTTCTGTTGTATATTTCATACTCTTAGAGTCCTGCAAATTTTCCAACAGTGACAAGGATGCTACAGATTTCGAGGCCAACGGCCGATGCAATCAAGGTCTGAGAACTAGTAGTCGCTGATCCAGGCAGTCTTGCCAGAGAGAAATGCCAAACCACAATAACTGCTTTCTGTAAATACATTTAAGTTTCAAGCTGTCAGTCCAAGATTACAGTGACCCTCTGTGTGAATGAAGATCGATGTGACATTAATTCTAAAAATTTCTTCGCTTTCCCCTTTGCTTGGTCCTGCAAGTTTCTCTGATTCAGTTTTGCATTTTTCTGCCCCGATCCACGCACACGTTTCTTTGTCTTTGTCCCCTTCCTCCCAAATAACACTCTCGACTTTCCCTTCACTGTTTTGATTGAAAACCTGCATTCCTCCAAACTGTCGTCTTTGTTGAGTGGCTCTCGTTTCTTCCGCCCATGGATAACTTTTACCTTTGAAACCAGTTGTATGTTTTACTCTTTAACATAACTAACGTGGACATAATAGAAGTGTTTTAATTGCTAACATAAAATATTTTATGATTACATATGCATATAGATCTCAGATTTCGATCTGTATTTTTGCCAGATTACTTCGAATGAACTGGAAAGGACAAATAACATTTGGCGCCAAAATGAATTGTTTTCTGAAGAAAGAAAATCGGTCTTTGAACTTTCAAACTCCGACGTTCCTATAAAAGTTACCCACTTTTAGTGCATTTCCGATATCTCCATTTACAATTACTCGAGTTGAAACCAACTTCCCTGCCTCTTCGACTTCATATAAAGCACCTAATATATGAGTCTTGAATATGGCAGTAGAGTGAAGATTTTCTGAAGTACGGTTTTATTAATTTTGCAAACAAAAATAAGGATGCGAATGGCAGATATGTTATTTGTTGTAATATTGTTGCAAACGGAAGTTTAAAATCTTGATTAAAACAGTGATATCTCACTTTGTACAACATTTTTGGTTTGCGTGAGATATAGGCCTAAGTTGCTGGGCGAATTTGTAGATAATGTGCTGTGTTTTCTAATTTGTCAACAAACTCAAGAGAACTGCATATATTCGAAGCCTTGTACAAGTTCGTGTGTGTGTGTGTGTGTGTGCGTGTGTGTGTGTGTGTGTGTGTGTGTGTGTGAAGTATAAATTGAAGTGAACTGATTGCAAAGGAACAAAAATTGATGTTGCATAAAGTTGACGGGAAACAATGGAGTGGTGAAAATAAAATAAAAGCATGCGTTAATATTTCCTTCCGAAATGGCAGGTTTATTCATGACTACATCATGGACAGCATGAAAGGGTTAAACCCGATCTTATGGTAAGGATGCAGGAAGCAGCGGTAATGATGGATTTTATTAAATTTCAATAAAGAATCTACTTTTTGAAGTTTTATGCTCAGAAATGTGTGTTCATCACAGGAAAGTTTTATATACTCAGAAGTTCCATGACAATGCTAAAAAATTGTCTACGAGCTCAGATGTTAAATATATCTCTTCTTGTAGATAAGAAAGCAGACAGGGTTAAGATGTCCTGCAGTAGTACGTGAATGACACAGTTAGCTTATCTGCCTATCATTTTCAGATTCTCAGTTAATTCAATTTGAAAGTGCAAGAAATGCTCAGGAATTGGTTTCAACGCTGGGGACAGATATAAGCCTGTCTAAAGTCAGTACAACTGTGGCCAGCACGACTTAGAAATAATTGTCCAAGCCATTATTTGTTTCCGACTTTGCTGCAACTGGTACAAGGGAGCAACGCAAACAAATAAGAAGTGACCCTTTAAATTTTTTATACACTCACGTCTGTTTGCGCTGTTGGGCAGATTTAGTAGCTACTATTGGAAAGAAGGACATGAACATTTTAAAATATGTTGCTGGGTTAAAGAATCATTTGCTTCGAAAATCCTGGTTCCATAACTGAAATACGTTTCTTATCTGAGGAAAAAATTGGTTCCTATAGTTAACACGCTGCATTATCTTGAAAAATCGCCACAAGTTTTTAAATTTGTCATCATTTTGCATAAGTGTCAAAAAAGAATTTCCACTAGTTAGTAGAAGGGCTGTACTGTTGCTATACCATTTTAATACAATATATATGTGTGCACCTGAATGTTTGAATTCGAAAAGTTTCAAAACAAAAGAGAGGAACTGTCTTAGCTGTGCATGAGATGTGCATACATCTCTCTCATCTTGTATTGCAGTTTGGGATTATATCATAAAGAAAAAGTGTTCACACCAGACACTTATTTAAATTCAAGTAAATAGACTGGGATCTCTTTCTTGGTTACTTTCGGTTTCGTATAAAATAACACTTTTATTATTCAGTATAAGAAGTGTAACTGCAGCTAAATTGTCATTTTCTTATATTCTTTCCTGTCAAGTAGTGATAACATCATTCTGCGCCTCATTTTGTCATTCTTATTCGCAAAGAAGAATAGTGAAGAATTACAGAAATTTTCAGTTAAATGGGTTCTAACTCTTAAGTATACCTATTCATTTTAGTGCTTTTGAGAAAGAGGGGATTACAAATTATTCTTTCGGTCGCAGTCCAGAATGTTATTTTATATGGGTTCGCAAGAAATAAGTTTAAAAACATTGCTTTAGACGATCGCTTTGTGATAGCATGCGTATACTTACCTTACCCACGACAGAAACTCCAAACAAAGACAGAACACACCGCAATTAATTGCTTGTCGCAAGAAAAATATTACTTGGCTTTTATGCTTTTTAACTGTTGTAATAACTTCGAGTATTTTTCCTATGTCAGATATTATGTAAGCATATTTTATATATATATAAATAACTATTTTATGACAAGTAAGACTAATAAAAATGTGTCTAAGTGAAACCTATAGCAGAGTTCGTGTAGGCAAACATCTGTCTGACACGTTTCCTATTAAGAATGGTTTGAGGCAAGGAGCTGCTCTGTTGCCATTGCTTTTCAACTTCGGTTTAGAATATGCCATTAGGAGGGTTCAGTCAAACCAGGGGGGCTTGAAATTAAATTGTAAACAACAGCTTTTGGTTTATGCTGATTATGTTAATATCTTGGGCGGAAGCGTACATAGTATAAAGAAAAACACAGAAACTTTGGTAGTCGCCAATAAGGAAAGTAGTCTAGAAATAAATGCTGAGAAAAACAAGTACATGATCACGTCTCGAGATCAGAATGCAGGACAAAATCACAACATAAAGATAGAAAGTTCGTCCTTTGAAAGGGTGGAAGAGTTCAAATATTTGGGAACAACCCAAACGAATCGAAATTCCACTCATGAAGAAACTGAGAGCAGATTGAAGTTGGGGAATGCTTGCTGTCGTTGGGTAGAGTATCTTTTGCCTTCCAGATTGCTATCCAAAAAGGTACAGATTAGGATATACAGAACTATAATTTTACCTGTTGTTTTGTATGGGTGTGAAAATTGGTCTCTCACGTTGAGGGAGGAACAAAGGCTGAGGGTGTTCGAGAATAGGGTGCTGAGGAGGACAGTTGGGCCTAAGAGAGACGAGGTGACAGGGGAGTGGAGAAGACTACATAAAGAGGAACTTAATGACTTGTACTCATCACCAAATATTATTCGGGTGATCAACTCGAGAACAATGAGTTGGGCGGGGCATGTAGCACGTAGGGGGGATAGGAGAGGTGCATACAGGTTTGGTAGGGAGGCCTAAGGAAGGAGACCACTTGGAGGTCCCGGCGTAGATAGGAGGATAATATTAATATGGCTTTTCAAGACGTGGGATGGGGAGGCATGGACTTGATTGATCTGGCTTAGATAGGGGCAGGGGGCGTGCTCTTGTCAATGCGGTAATGAATCTTCGGGTTCCATAAAATGCGGGGAATTTCTTGACTGCCTGAGGACTGTTAGCTTCTCAAGGACTCTGTTCCATGGATCTAGTTAGTCAGTTAGTTATAATTATTTTATGACTAATCAAAGCGCATTGCCTTCCTAATAATTTGTTCAGTTGCCTGCGTGAATGTGATGCGGCAGTGTTGAAGCGTGCAGCGTGATCATGTTCTAAATACGAAAGTGACTGATACGTATAGTATTTAGTATTATTTCAAAATGTTGTCGTCTATTGAGATACTGAAACATACTCAAGTGGTAAAGATGTGGAAGAAACTTACCCTCTTAAAGTACTATCGTGACATTTTTCTGCAAGAATTCTTTATTTCCTAACCGTTTAAAGCCTATTGGTAGATACAAATACCACACGCCATAACATGCAGGAAGTTTGCATTTATGTATTTCACATAGCTCTCAAAATAAGGAGTGATAAAATCCCTAAAGAATATTAAGTGATTAATATTCATGGTTGATACGGAGTTGTGGGCCGGGATAGCTCAGACGGTATAGTGATTCACTACCTGATGGGCCATCAGGGGATCGAATTGCCGCGTGGGAAAGATTTTCCGTGCCCGTCCAGACCGGCCCTGGGCCTACCCAGCCTTCTGTACAGTGGGTACCGGGACTCTTTCCTGGGGCTAGGGCGGCCGAGGCGTGGCTTTGGCCACCCGACCTCTTCTGGCCCCTAGATTAACCCTTTAAAGACGAAGCGTATCTGTTTTATATAAGGACTCAGTGCGTACCGCGCTGTAAACACTCTCCACTTCAGTTATAAAAACCAGTCTCTTAATGTTTTATAAGGCAAAAGTTGCTGTTTGTTCTGAGATCCGTACAAAACACATAAACGCAATGTGGGCACCACGTAGAATTTTTTGATGTTAAACCTGGTGGTACGTAAAGTTACCGCTAGGCTTTAAAAGGTTAAGGAAACAGTACCTGTAGCTCTACTCCCCCTCTGGGTCTTTATGACCTGCTCTAGGGTCAACTTCACCCCTATAAGGAGTTTGTTCTGTCTGATGTACAAACTAGTGGCCTATAAATTTGATGAACCTTGGTCTTCTAAAATATAATTTTCTTCATTAGAAATTACATGACGACGAGTATGACATGAACTAATGACCTGGAAAAGAAGATGGCACTGTTCATTTCAAACTTATTTCGTAGCCGGTGAAAGTTCGCATTTAAACTAACTAATACTTATTCCAAAATCAAATGAGGAATTTTTATAATACTAAGCAGGCAATGTGACCATTTACTGCATTGCTAGATGAGATGATCAAATTTTGCTGAAAGCGAGCGTGTGGAACTCAATACCCCGTTGCACTTTTAAGAAAGTAACAGCATGAAAAAAGAGAAAAACGCGAAGTAGAAAAGAAAAAAAACGTACTGCTTCCGACGAAATGAGACACAGTTCGGATGAAGAGAAAATGCTTTAGAACGTACTCTTTGGCAGCATACTTGATACTGCAGGCGTAACTCTCTTTGTTGTGTAGAAGCTGTGAACGCTTAAGTAGAAAATGTGTGGTCTAAACTGCAAGATAAATTTTACTCTTGCAACTTGGAAAGAAGTTTGTAAGAGATTGCATAATCCGAAAGGCACAGCAGATGGTAGGAATCGGAGAAAACTTTTAACTCGGAAGACGTTCATTACACCAGATAAATGTTTTGAACACGATAACCAATAACACATTAGGTTGGAAACAGAAAGCAACAAACAGGAGCCTGATATGCTGATCGTTATTAACTTGTGGGTTTAAAGAAGTTTTATGCGAAGGGCTTATGTATTCGGAAAGATCGTTGAGAAATTCATGAACGTAGTGACTGTTTATAAATAATAAATTTTTGAAAATATTTATTGCTTTCTGCTCAAAGTGGATTAATAAACGTAGTTGTAAATTAACATCAAAACCCTATAAAAAGACTTTGGATTGAGGGTGCGCTTGCGGAAGGGGTAATGAGCATCTGAGACATAAAATATTGAAGGGAGTTTGGAGAAAATGAAATGACGTGGACCTTCGTAATTCCTGACATAATAATGCGTATTGCAACGATTAAACCAAGGAAGAGAATACGTGCGAGACGCGTGGAGGATGTGGGTATGATGATAAATGCATAGCTAACTAACTAACTAACTAACTAACTAACTAACTAACTAACTAACTAACTAACTAACTAACCAACCAACCAACCAACTAACTAACTAACTAACCAACTAACTAACTAATTAACCAACTAACTAACTAACTAACTAACTAACTAACTAACTAACTAACTAACTAACCAACTAACTAACTAGCTAGCTAACTAACTAACTAACTAACTCCATGGAGCAAAGGCCTTCTTGAGAAGCTATCAGTTTCTCAGTTAGTCAAGAAATTCCCCGCATTTTATGGAACCCGGAGGTTCATTACCGCATGCACAAGAGCCCGCCACCTGTCCCTATCCTGAGCCAGCTCTGATAAACGCATAGCCTGCAATATTTTAGTCGGAAGCAGGAAGGAAGAAACCACTGGAAGAACATGCTTGAAGATTTGACGGTATTATTAAATAGATTAGAAGCTAAAAGTTTGTGTTTTCTATGGTACGAATTTATCTGTATATAGATGCGGTTCAATTGTGGATTGCTGTTTATACTCATGTGATAACGTACTTTAAATTCTGTTAGGAATTAGTTAAACGTCAAGTATACTGCCACCGTCCTTTACTGCACTTACCGGAAAGCAAATATTAACGACCGGCAGAAACATGTTGCCTGAAAGGCGATCCCTGTTGACTGGTACACTTCTTTGCGTGACGGTATAAAGTCTCTTTTTATGGTAATGTATCTTCAGACTATGTAATGGGCAGGGAATCCTTGTACAACTGTCTGAAAATGAGCTCTTAAGGAGAAGTTTTCTCTATGGCGTTAAATAGTGCTACACATCTTTCGTGCATTTGGGACAGTTATTATACACTTAGACTTATAAGATTTATCATGTACTCTACATGTCGTGACCATGTAACAAAAATCGCACTGTTATCTGTTACAGCAATTGAGTAATATGGTAAAGAAACAAAGAAATAAACAATAAAGTGTTGACTGTTGCAGAGGCCAGAGCCGAGATATCTGGGTCAGCGGAGAAGTACCTGAAACTGGGCAGCACCCTACGCTTGGTGTGCACTCTGCTGTCCAGCACCGAGCCCCCGGTCTACGTGTTCTGGTATCATAATAACCGTATGATCAATTACGATGGGGACCGTGGCGTAAATGTGACCACGGATCGTCCCGCCAAGACTAGCACCTTGCTCATAAACAGCGCTGCACCCGAGCACACAGGAAACTACTCCTGCGTACCCAACAATGCGCAGCCCGCCAGTTCGTACGTCCATATATTAAACGGTAAGAAATTTACTTACATATCCACTAAAACCTTTCTAAAATGGAACGTAGATTAAACTGGCGTCCTTAATGAAGCATCATTACTTTAAGATGTACAGAAGCGTATAGTTCTATCTGTGCTTTTCTAATGACGTTGGTACTAAATGGAGGAGAGTGCCTAGCTTCTTGCCATGTTATCTTTATTTTCGCGGAAGAAACCACGGTTACACACTGGATAGGACCCCAGTTCCAGCCTGGATGCAAAGGTGAAGAGAAAATTCTTGCCTTATATAAATGCAACCACATCTTTGTAAAAAATCTTCGGCATCTGATATATAAATTTAAATGAACTTTACTGCATATAAGATTTGAGTTCTTGCAGGGATGAACATTTGTAACTAATCTTATGTGCCATAAGGATGTTTATTACGGTAGGTGGTAACCGAAGTGTCTTTCGTACCTTCCAATCAGATTTCACGATGTCATAATCGATTCTACTACAATATGAATAATAAAAAGCTATCTTTCATGAGTGGTTAATCTATAATGTAAAATCGGAGAGGAGAGAAAATATTGAATCCACTCAGTTTAGACGAACACAGTAAAGTACTCAGCCGAATCATGTTAAAATACAGGAGTACCCAAAAGAAGTGAATAAAAAAATGCTGCTTCGTTTTCAGTAAACCTTGATCCGCAATTAAGAGAAGGCAAAATTAAATTTCACAGACGTGGAAAGACGAAGTAAGACAAAACCAGATTAAAGCTTTCTTTCCTCGAATAGGAACTTCATTAGAAGGACTGGAGGCTGAGTGTGCAACCACAGGAAGCGACCGTAAATGAAGCAGTGCGCAGCAATTATTTGTTGCCTCTAACTCCTTCAGCTTACCTTAATTGTGTGTCAAGATAAGCTCATGCGAAATAAGAGCCAGTACTCGGATATGAAGATCAGAACAGCGAAAGACAGATTAGTGTCGGAAAAGTTGGTTTCCATTTCTCCTACTGGGTGTTTGTCTTCTGTTCTGCAAGAAGACTTTATAACGTGATTGATTCTTGTTTCGCTTAAAGGCGACTTTTCAGCAATACAGGCTACACACCTTACACTGCAGTGATAACTGTGATTATTCACTTGGAAGAGACATGGAAAAAGTACATTTAAGTGAACTACAGCGGTATACAGCCTCAATGATTGAGAAATTTAAAAAGAACTCCGAATAAATACCAGCTAGCAGAAATATTGTGAAGATGATGACGATGAAGATGATAATGACAATGCTGTTGTGGTGGTCATGTACCAAATTCCTTCTGGAATATTATACGACCTACTTAAAGTATCCTTCAAGATAGCGGTTTACGTGCTCAGCTGCGAAGCCTATATCTCCATAATACGAAGAATATGTGACAACAATTCAACTGCGATATTCTGTGCTGTAAAAGTGGATTGATTTGTACGATGAGGTGTTTGCGGCCAGCCGACAAAAGGTTAATAAAATGCTAGGGAAGCATGGTTTATATTGGACAGATTTTATTCAGTGGTTTTTACAGAGGACTTAAAAGTCCTTATGTAAATT
The DNA here is from genome assembly GCA_013340265.1 of Coptotermes formosanus. NCBI lineage: Eukaryota > Metazoa > Arthropoda > Insecta > Blattodea > Rhinotermitidae > Coptotermes > Coptotermes formosanus. Next base: position 5,139,063 of record BLKM01001619.1, on the reverse strand, counting down.
TTATAGCCCCTTCTTGGACGGCAAATAACACAATGAGAAACAATGAGCCCTACGTCCATTTACCGATTGGGATTCGGAAACACGTTCCCAGTGTCTGAGCGTTGTAAGAGAGTATACACATTGGAATTCACGGCTGCTGACTTCAGCGACAGACATTTAAAAAAAATAAGTTGCTTCTATAACGGCTCTTGTAGCTCCTCCCATTACTAAGTTTAATTGAAAACACTCAAGTATTGTGACATCGAAGTATATGTACAAAGGAACGCCCTGTAGAGTACAGGTTAATGATCCGTCCATGTACTAGTACGCCGTCTTCTTCCATGTTTTCCAAGGCGTGTGTGCTTTTCGTAACATTGTGGTTTAGTGCACCTTCTGTTACTGATAAGGTAACTCGTGCAGAATAATTGTGCCCTTCCGCCCGTTCGTTCATATTCACACAAATATTTTTGCTTACAATTTTTTCTACATTACCCTATTAATAAGGTTATATATTCTTTGATGTAGGCAATATTTAAGGAAACACGAAGAAAAGTAATCACTTTCTGGTTTCAGATAACTGTGTGGTAAGTCCTTACAACAACTCAAAATTGTTATATTCCTCTGAAGGCTGAAAGACATCTCAAGTCTACAAAAAACTACAGTTGCATTCCCATCTCACGGATTGCACAGCCAGTCTTCGTTACGAAAAACTGCAGGTGAATGCAGTACAGGGAAATAATCGCTGCTTAATGTGAGGGTCATATGAAACACACGACACAATCCGTGGATAGAATGTGGAACCTCTAAGTGGTAAACCCGGTGGTGTGTGCAAAGAGCTATCCAGTTACAGGCCTGGACAAGCCCTTATGGTTCCAGGAGGTTGAGACTACCAGAGTTTCTGGACAGTCGGCACAGGAAGGGGTAAGATTTTAGCCCTATACACCGGCCGCCTTCACCCCCCCCCCCCCCAGGAGATGTCACTTGTACTCATTTCTGTTACACGCTGAGTCGATCCGAGGGCCATAGTGCGGCCGGCAGGGGTGGTGTAAGTAGTAACCACGAACACGTAAATGGCTTTTATAATCCCTGATGACATAGGGTCTGTAACTGCAACAGAATATTGACTATTTCAAGAAGCAGTCCGTTCTTTGGCACGGGAAGCATCATGGCCGGACGGCGGTTCGAGTGTTTAGTTGTAAGCCTGTGGACGCGGAGACCCAAGTTCAATACCAGGCCAGTCCATATGGAATTTATGGTGGGAGTAGTGATACTGAAATAGGTTTCTTTGCAAGTGTTTGGTTTCCCTTCTCAGTATCATGTCGCTAAATTTCCACAGTCATTCAGTCATCTATCACTGACGCTACATGATCTTAGAAACTTACAGCGTCGTTAAGTAACGCACTCAAGAGGAAGGTAACACGAATATTGGCTAATATGATATTGAGGTAGATATTTCATACATCCACATCACAAGCAGAAACGTGTGTATTTCGTATAAATTTCTCTCTCGATCTGAAAATGAGCCTCTAATGTGTTCCAGCAGATTTTGAAACGAAGAAAACTGGCGTTGAGTAGTGGTTTCCCTCTTCTAACTTGGCGTGGAATCGTTTTATTCCTAAAGTTTTCCTGCTTCCCATTTCCCGCACCCCACATTTCCCACTCTCTGCTCCTCGTTGCTGGAAAGTTGCCCCTGACACTCCACCACCCACAATGCCCGAGGTGGAAATGGAACAACGATTTAAGCGCACGTGACTAAGATACGCAATAGGGCCTATCAATATGAAATGCCACATTCTGGTGCGGAGGAGTCTTTCCTAAATGTCCTCCACACTAAGAGGTTCTAAAAAGAATGTTTTTCATGTCATTGGCACGACATTAGCTGCAGACCGTATATGATTTATGGATGCCTAGTGTAAATGGTGTCACACAGCTTATGAAGTTCTCCTTTAGGCATGTGTTATTGAAGAGTAATAGTTTCTCCTATATTGCTCTGAGTACACAACGAACTGACAGAGGCGCTTTTGCGTGTCAACACAAACTATCTTCACTTCCCTGAAATATATTTTAGCATACTTAGTTTGTGTCTGTAATGCATGTGACACATTTCCTTCTTCTCCTTCGTCATTGTCAAAGTGATAATGAGGAAATTCGGGCAAAACCGAAACAAGTACAATTTTCGGGATAAGATAAATGCCTAAATATGCACTTATATTTAATTAGGCAACATGCCGTGAAGCATATGTGCGGGGTGAGTGTATAGCTTCACCTATTCCTAATTTCGTCCCTAGGCATATATGCAAGTGGATCCTTGGTTTCACTCCCCTGACACCTTAAACTGTGTAATGTTTTTCCCCATTCTCCATTAGATACAAGACTAATTGTTTCACAAGTAATTCTGGAAGATTTAGAGAAGGGAAGATTCCGTTGCCCTGCTAGAAATAGATTGCCCTTCACAATCCGTCTTAAAGCCCAGAATGAAAATTAAAAATTTCATTTTACACTGAAGACTTTTTATCTTACGTATGTACGTTCCTTTTTGGAGGGTGTTCACAATTTGCACTATTCACTAAGTATTATATTTTTATGATGATCAGATCACATAATACAAGTTTGATATTGAAAGTCCCAGTTGGTATATGTATACAAGGTACAAATTTTCAGTTCCTCAAAAAGGAAATCAGTCACAACTAACATTTTCACTTTTTATTTAAGATTACTGAGCTACCAGGTTTCGGCTTTTTATAGCCATCATCAGGCTCTCTAAAAAGGCCTTCCCCCTTCGTATTAAGTGGAGGTTCTTTGTTAATTCTTTTAAATTCACACCGTGCATTGTCTTAAACATAAATTATCACAAACCAACTAATGCAAGTTATTCGTATTGAATTGTTCAGAAGAATGCTCCTACAGGTTTCGAACCTACAGGTTTCACCCTCAGGGAGTCACCCAATCACTAGTCACTCTCACTAACCACAATATGGTAACAAAAGTTGGTCACAACTTAAAATACATCTGCTGTGTTGATAAAATATCATTAAACCTTCTCTTTTTGGGACGATGAATAAAATTTGGTTAAAAAGACGCATTGTTCGTCGGTATATGGGGCAGTTTTTGGAGTGCACTGTGGTACTGTAGGTGCACTCCAAAAATTGCCCCATATACCGAAGCAAAATGCATCATTTTAACCAAGTTTCATTCATCGTCTTAAAAAGAGAAGTTTTAATTACATTTTATCAACACAGCAGATGTATTTTAAGTTGTGACCAACTTTTGTTACCATATTGTGGTTAACGAGTGTGATTAGCGATTGTGTGACTCCCTGAGGGTGAACCCTGAAGGTTCGAAATATGTAGGAGCATTCTTCTAAACAATTCAATGTGAATAAAGTAAATTAGTTGGTTTGTGATAATTTATTTCTTTGTTAATGTTTTTATAGAGCCTCATGATGACTATAAAAAGCCGAAACGTCGTAGCTCTGTAATCTTTAAATAAAAAGAATAAAAAGTGTTTCCCCTATGAGGAATTGAAAATCTGTATCTCACATAATATAAGGTAGTGGGACATGTGTCACGCATGAAAGAAGTGAGAAATGCACGTAAAATTCTATTCAGAGATTGCAGACGAATTACAGGACAGAGACATCAAAGGGAAAAATATTAAAATTGACGTTAAAGTGGGTGTGTGTACTGGAGTCAGCTGACGTAGGACAGGTTCAAGTGACAGGCAGTTGGGTATTCGGTAATATAATTTAGCGTTCTATAAAAGGTGGGAAATTACCGGGGGAGATGAGTATATGTCAGCTTCCGAAGAATATGCTCCATGGAGTTAGTTATGGAACAGGAACGCTTATTACCCCCTTTAGAGGAGCCCGCCACCTACCTATGTGCCAAAATGGTGCTGCAGCTCGTCGTCTGAAGAAAAACAACGTATAGAAAACGGCCATACGTATTTAAGAAATAGGAGATCATCCACTCATTACTTAACATTCTTGGAACACCATTACCAACATACAGCAGTGAAGCATACAAGCGAGTAAAGGAGACACATACAGAGAATGTATGTGTGTATGTGTGTGTGTGTGTGTGTGTGTGTAAAGGTACAATGTGTAGGTAAATTTGTCCCTGCGCACAAGAAGAAGTATAGGGGGGACTCAAAGTTTAGCTCCACTCATTCTTCTCCGCACTAAATGTAAGTTAATGGTCAGCTTCAGACTTCAACCACTTTCCTCCAGGGAGATAGACCCTCGTTTCCATCGAGTAGAATGCTGGGTGGGCCCCAAAGCTAGTCTGGACTTTTCGTATAACGAAAAAACCTCTTGCCCCGGATCTGTTACAATTTGAACGTGCAAATTTTAAGTACACACATACATTTTCTATAGTACAACCATTTTTTAAACGGTGATGTTGCGGTCTTCTGCGCCTTAACGCCGTCAAGTCTGTCAGGTAAGTGCCACATATCGGACGACAATAGTGCTTTGACTGTTTATTTACGGACTCAATTATTATCTCAGAATAGTGCTTATAGCATCTGAATGAGTGCATGGATAATAGATAATAAGGGTGAAAAGGGAAGAGATCGTAGCATTGTTTGAGGTATTACATATTTTAAAATAGTCTCGGAGGAAAATAACATATATAGATAGATCTTCAGTTTGAGATGTTGAACCAGTAACTTCCGAATTTGAAGCAGGGGTGTGACATATTCGACTGGGTCCTTCCCGCCATTTTTGGGACAGAAGACCTGAAAATTGTGGTGGGAGGAGGCACATGTTCCTCCAAAACACTGATAAAGCCCCAGTAGATTACATAGTATCACACCCTGTAAGACTGAAGCACGCACCTTCATCACATTAGCTATTAATGGAGACAGATTATGATTGACGATATGTTTTGAGCTTAGAGGTTCTCAGTGGGGTAACTATGAAGTTAACTGTCTTTTGATACGTCAGGTCCTGTAGAGTGACAAGCATCTATCTATCATCTATCTATCTATCTATCTATCTATCTATCTATCTATCTATCTATCTATCTATCTATCTATCTATCTATCTATCTATCTGTCTACGTATCTGTCTACCTACCTACCTATCTATCTGTCTGTCTGTCTGTGTCTGTCTGTCTGTCTATCTATCTATCTATCTGTCTGTCTGTGTATCTATCTGTCTGTCTGTCTGTCTGTCAGTCTGTGTATGTATGTATGTATGTATGTATGTATGTATGTATGTATGTATATACGTACGTACGTACATACATAGTACATACGTACATATATATATATATACATACATACGTACGTATGTATGTATTTGTACATATATGTATGTATCGACATTTTAGAGGAATCTGCTGCCTTAATTCACTTGGCGGATTATTCAAGCATTAGGTCTCTGTGAAACGGCTGTACCGATGTACCGGGTTACAGTACGCCACAGCCCAGAACACTGCTATTTTATGCGACTTCTTACATTACGAATATGGACAACTGGTATTAGATCAGAACAGGACAAAGAATGGCTTAAATAATATGTAGTTCAGAATTACAGACTCGGCTTTTGCCGCAGTAAGTTACATAAACTGTATATTTGATACAGTCGTGATGTAGAAGCGTTCATCAAGGGAACAACATTAGGATAACGGAAAAATTACCTGTGAAAGCCATTGCTGAAATAGATATTACAAACGTCCTATTCCAATTTCCAGCGAATTTCCACTAGTATATGAAAAGTGTTTGTCGGTTACACGAGACGCCATCATATTGATCCCTTAACTTCAAATGACGACACATCGCGAAATCTCCCGTTGCGAAACTGTCAATCATCCGTCCTGTACATGTCCATTGATTAGCTGTACAAGCAAGACTGATTGCTGGCAATTGTGCGTGGAATGTACGGGAACCAACGTTATAGATGGCTTGTACATTATACAAAGAAGGAGTGCATATTTGTCACAAACATTAATATTTGAGATTGATCCTTATTTTCGTTGTGTAACAGGAGACTGTATGAAATGGAAGTAACGTTTCTCAGAACAGACTTGAATTACGAATCATTATTGACAAGATGATGGCTTTTGATTACGAAAAATCTTAAAATTCTTTGAAAGGCAATTAATACCCTGTACTATGCAGTTATACAATAAGAAACAATTTTATTAGTGATATACATGCCACAATATAACGGCCCTCTCTTCTGAAGATAACTCCAGAGATTCAAACAAAAGCCGCTGGATGCCACAGGCGTGTTTAGTATCGTATTATATCTCATAGTTACTTGTTTTTAAATGTTTGTTTGTGTGCGCCATGCAGCATAATATTTAGCACTGGAATAAATCGACAGCTGCTACGTATTACAAATTAAATTGCGTATACTAATGAAATAAATACGCCACATTTTCATGCTGCACACTTAATTACTTCCATTGCTTTTTTATGCATGCGATTATACCTTTAAAATTTGCCTCATGTATGAAAAAATCAACATTTTAAGCCAGAGGAAAACAAACAAGCTATTTCGGGTCACCAGAATGTTACATTAAATATACTCGCTTTTGAAATTATGGATTTTAGAGTTTCTAAATTATGGCCGGATTATTTTTAAACAAAATATTATTTCATGCACTTAATTTTCTGTTATTCAGTGGCACAAAGCCTGTGTCCTATTTCCCCAACATTAAATCGCTACTTCATATATCTGTGTGTCAACTGATGTGCCAAAAAGAGTGTAAAATCTTCATTATTATCAACATTACAGGCAATGAAGCGTGTTTCATCGATAATGCAGCTGTACCTTTAATAAAGCTTTTAAAAAAAAGCATCTCACTTTACGGACTAATGAGTCAGACTGGGATATTTCCCATACTGACGTTGGAATATCAATATAATTGCAGTGACGTTTCCATGACGCTTATATGCAAGTGCCACCCTCCATATTACCAAAATACGGCTCCAATACTATTACGAAATATGGCAGAATTTACTCAGCTCAAGGTCATTCTAAAGTACGTTTAGCAGTATGTGTTATTCAGTACACAGCCATACACAACACTGAAGTACAATTTTAGACGACAATTTTCGGCTTGTTATAAGCCGTCATTAGGCCCTTTTTTTGTTAAAAGTTTCATAATGTTCGTAAAAACTGTTTTAAAACAATTTTTACAGGTTTTTACAACTTATTCCTTATACCTTACATTCAGTACAAAATATGTTTATGTACTCTTTTATATAGTTTATTCCTTATACCTTACATTTAGTACAAATTTTTTAGATACTCTTTACTGTATAATTTTCATGTAATTTATGGCGTCTTGTAAAATGTTTGAGTATTCATCACGCATCTTTTAAAGGATGAGTTCTCATACCTCTTCGCAGTAACAAATGTCCACTGAAGGTTTTTAAGAAAAAAGGGACCTGATGATGGCTTATATCAAGGCGAAATTAGTCGCCTAAAATTTACACTGTAGGTTTGCTTATTACTGTGTACTGAATAATATATACTGGTTTAATGGCACAACGGAGATGAATCATCTTAAAATAAGTAGGTTAAGCAACTACTAGTGGGGCCGCGGTGGCGCAGTTGGTTGAGGCACTGCGCTACAAACCCGCAGGTCGCGGGTTCGATTCCCTATGATGTCAGTGGGGGTTTTTCATTGGCATAATCCTGTCGGTCGCACTATAGCCCTGGGGTCAACTCAGCCTCTAACAGAAATGAGTACCAGGAATATTTCCTTGGGGGTAAACGCGGCCGGTGCGTAGCGCTGACAACCTACCACCCTCATGTGCCGACTGTCTAGAAATGTGGGAGCCTCGACCTCCTGGAACCCGAAGGGTCTGCCCAGGCCTGTAATGGGACTGCTTTTTTTTAAAGCAACTACTAGACTTCATGTTTATAGCAACCGCTCCCTCTGATATAAGATGCTTGCCTAGCTTCCTGTTTGTGTAAGCTGCATTATCCAGCAGATGCCTGTAAGTTGTATTGTCCACTTTTCGGGTGTCCTTACTGTCATCATGTTCAAAAAGAAGTGACCGCCGAATGTTCCGTGCCACACATTCATTGCACAATTCCACAGGTCAATGGAAAGTAAGACTTTGTACATTTGAGCATTAGGATGCCTTACCGAGACACACGTTCATATTATTAATATTAACCCTTAGATACATGAAATCTTTGGCCCTGAACACCTCACCTTTATAATTTTATTATTTATGTTTCTTTTGTCATTCTACGAGACTAAATGAATATTTGTTAATATTTTCAGTCGTATTAAGGAAAGTTTCTTTTCATGTTTCTTTCTTATACAGAACAACATTACTCTTCTTTTTAACTTTTCAAATTCCTCAAGTGAAAGTATTCAGAATATCGTAATGACTTCATACAAATTTGTACTCACACAATATGACGAAACGTACAAGCATTACAAATACACATGGAGGTAAGATAAAATTTTCCTTAAAAACATACAGAATATTTCTGAGATGTAATTTAACATTTTCATTTAACGTACCAAGTAACTGCACTTATAGTACATGACTTTACAGTCATTTCACTCCGACATGTTTCAACATAACAATGCCATCTTCAGGGGGTACATACCACGCTTAAAATTGTTTATAGTAAGCGGACTACGTCTATGAATTTCACAAGGTTCAGTACAGTCTGTCGCTAATACCAGTTTGTATTAGCATGAAACGTGAGTTTGTAAAGGTATTATAGGCATTATATATAAACCTTAACACATTTGAATATAAAGTATTCAAAATATATCAAATAAAATTACAGACAGAACCTTGATTTGCGGCAGTATGTATTCAAACATGTACTTTAGTACCGGCCCGGCCCGGCCCGCGGAGAGTTCACGCCTCCAAAAACAACGCAGTACACAGTCAACAGCACATTCTCACTCAAATATAAAGTGCAACCTTAGTGTAACGGTAACGAAAAGTTCTCCCTGAAGATGACCCAGCAGGGTCGAAACATGTAGGGGTGTGTTACGATTGATGATAAAACCCACTTTGTGCATTAGTTGGTGATTAGTGTTTCTGCATGATACAGTGCACGGACATGGAACACATTAAAATGTACTTCAGTCCTCAATCCAATGCGGACCGTGTACTGTAAATTTATCATACTTTTAGTTAAAATGTGAGGAGCAATATTCGCCAGAATATCTATTACAAAATATAGATAATGTTTATGACTCACCCTGTATGACAAGTTTTATGGTGTGTACAGAAGGCACTGAGCACTAGTTTGTCTACAGTTGCGAGTATACGACTGGCGTGTCGAGTCTGCGCATAGTCATCCTGCATTTTGCTTAATGGTCAAGAGTGGGTTAAGATCAAGGGACCTATGTTCGTCGATACGATATGATTTGTATATTGTGTGCTTTGAGTACAGGAAGCATATTTAGGTTTAAAAAACAGGAAGTGACAGAAGAACAGAGAAAACCGCGTAATGTGAAACTTCATGATATACACTCTTCACTAAAGTTTACGGAGTGATAATATCAAGAAAAATTACATTTACAGAGAACTTAGGATGCAGAAACATAAAAAGGAAATGTATAGAAACTGACAGTAGTAACTTGAAGGAAAGAATCTGCTTGAAATATACATGCCTACAGACGAAGGGGTTACTAAAATTACACTGTGAACTGGACTGACTTGAACTTAGCCAAGCTAGATTTCACTGATAGAATGCTGTGAACACTGCAAAAGCCTCCTGATGTCATAAAAGTCAGGTAGTTCCTTGACAAGGTAATCGACTACAAACACGTGAATCAGGATCATTGCCAGTGGAGTTAGTTACAAGTATTTTCTCTCTTCTTTATTGACGTTTTCACCTGGCAGTATATATCACGAACAAAAGGGAAAGTGTATCTCAGGTGCCTTATATTAACTTGGCATATTGAAATTAGTTTTACTAGTTCAAAGAAAAGCTCTACAACATCGTGCATGGCCAAAAAAGAAGTGGCTGTTACCTAAACCGAATTCAGTGTTTCAACATTAGCTCTGGGTAATGATAAGATGCACAATACACAGGAATGGCCCCCCACCCCTCCTTCATTCAGTTTCTTGTTCCACGCTGACGATCGTCTTGCTCAGCTGGTCTATAAAACTGATCAAGTGGAAAGGTATATATTCTAAGATTGTCTATAGATAAAATTAAATTTTGCCTTCGTCCCGTGTTGTATTACCGCTATAGAGAACTTCCGCCAATTATCGTAAACCTTAAGCAAACCAGAAGTAATATGTTCATTCCTATATATACACATTATACATTAAAATAACCGATAAGTCTGATCCGTATTACGTTCAGGGCGCAACTTCGAAAGGGGAAAGATAAGAAAAGGATGAGTTTTCTTAAAACACTTTATATCTTGAGAAACTTAAAGCTTTGGACGTCAACCAGGGAAGAATAATATGAGGGTGGGGAGCAAATTCCTTAGTATTAAACTTGAGGTGCAATTCCAGGCACGCAAGCACGTTAGCTATCTCTCTTCTGCCATGCCTAAAGAGACACTAAATCACGGTTAAAACCGGGAACTGATTGTTCAGAAAGGCCATTTAATGTCACGAGACGGGCTGAGGCTGCTCTTACCCTCTCTTTTCTCACACTCTATTTTTACCGTTTACATTTGAAATGAGGTCTAGACAGCGAACAGTTGGAATGACCCACAAACTGAAACGAAATTCGCAAATTCGGGAAATGTCATTGCGTTCGGAATGCCAGGCAGTCCTATTAATTCCCGAGTGCACCCATACTCCAAAGTTTAATAGGATTTATCCTGGGTTTAGCTTCCTGGGTGATTGGCGTCGAATATAGAGAACCTGCATCGCGACAAGTGGCTTTGTTATTTGTGGATGCCCGTATCCGAAGCTTCAGTGGACAATACTGAGTAAGCCGTTGTGCGTGACTGATGTGTGAAATCGACATTCTGTTATAGAATGGTTACTAAGTACTTACGAAATGTTTTATAATATGTGGATTCATGCTGAAACAAATGCACAGATTTATTTTTCCGTATTAATTTGGTTTTATGAATGAATGTTTAGTAACGCTGCTTCCTGTTGGTGGTTTCCGGGTTCGGTTTCCTCTTCAAAGGCCGGAGCCTGTAACATATGTGCATTTTATCAGCTGCTCCAAAAAATATTGGGTAACATTGTACTTGTAAAAGATGGTACCACCCTTCCTTTCGACATAACTCCAGTTCGTCTTTCACAAGATTTTCCCGTCTGATTACATGTTACTCATGCGCTTTAAAAAACGTTGTTAAAGAAACTGCAAATAGTCTTTAATGTCACATGTCTGTATTTGTTGCCCTCTTGTTACAGGGCGAATTACTGTCAAAAGCAAAAGTTGATTTTAGGAACTTCCAGACAAGCGGCTAATAAGAAACTTGGAGTTTCAAACCAAAGTGCACATTTCTTGACATGATTATCAACTATTACGAAGAACCCTTATCCGTGTTTTTAGTTAATTTAAAAAACATGGAACTTGAGGAAAGTTTTAAATGTGGATCTTCAGTCACATTGTCAAATCACTTAATTTTTTTTTTACCTTAGAATTGTATTTGCCACGCAGTAGAAAGTTTCCAGGACACATATCAGATTTACTCCCTTGACATATATTAGCTACCTGAAGAAGTATTGTGCTCCATGAAGTGCATTAAATGTGAGCAAGTTGGACATTTTCAATTTTGAATGATGCTGCCAAAGTAAAAATGGCAAAAACACTAATCACCAACAAATGCACAAAGAGAGTTTTATCATCAATTGTAACACACTCCTACATGTTTCGACCCTGCTGGGTCACCTTCAGGGAGAACTTTTTGATGTCGTTACACTAAGGTTGCACTTTATATTTGAGTGAGAATGTGCTGTTGACTGTGTACTGCGTTGTTTTTGGAGGCGTGAACTCTCCGCGGTCCGGGCCTGCAGGCCGGCATCACAGAGAGTTCACGCCTCCAGTACACAGTACACAGTCAACAGCACATTCTCACTCAACTATAAAGTGCAACCTAGTGCAACGATAACAAAAAAGTTCTCCCTGAAGATGACCCAGCAGGGTCGAAACATGTAGGAGTGTGTTGAGATTGATGATAAAACTCTCTTTGTGCATTTGTTGGTGATCAGTGTTTTTGTATAATATAGTGCACGGACATGGAACACATTAAATTTAAAACTGGCAAATTTACCTCACGACTTGTTCTCCAACAGTGTAAATACTGAAGGGTCATCCTACACGCAGATCATATTTCTTATGAATGCCAGCTGTTACACTGCACCTGTTGACTCGGGTTTTAATTAAACTCAAAACTCATGATGTTTTCCTCATGTAATGACAAAGGTGAAATCAAATTGTGGGGTTCTCAGATGACCTGTATCGGCCTTAAATGTTTTGTGTTCGATGTAATTTTGAGCACTGTCTTGTTTAAAGAATGCGTAAATATGCTATTGTATAAAGCAGAACAGCATAAACGAAAATATTCTGTACAATAAAGGGGCTTTGGCATTTGAGAATATTTGAACCTGTCACACTGGATGAAAGGTTTAAAATTATTCGCGCAGAGGGTCGCACAGGCAAAGGCTGGAAGTAGGATCTCCAATTTAGGAGCGTAGAAACGCCAACCACTACAATGTATGATGTTTGGACTCCTTTTCTACAGTCTTGATAAAGCCAAGAATCATTTCGTCTTCTTTCTTTCTTGTACGTAAAACTCTTCAGTCAGTTTGTTAAAATACGAAGTGCTTGTAGGCACCTGTTAATTACGCATTTGATCCGAATATACTGTATTTCTAAGCCCGTGGCATGTGTAACCTAGTTGTTTCACTGTCAATGGACGGGTTTCCATGTCACTGCAAGTTAGAAATCTTTGGCCCATAGAAATCGGAATTTAAAATGGTATCACAGAATAAAACCTTTCAGTCCAGAAGTGTTAATGCTTTTACACAAGCATTTCGCAGAATATCAAGTAATTAACAGAACAGAGTAGCGAGAGGATTCACTCAAACGGCTAGGCTTATGATTTTTCTCTAGACGCGTCCACTTCCAATCACGACTGAGACAGCTTCTGAGTGAGGATTTTTGTGGTCTTCCCAGGCTTTGCCGGATAGCATCTCGAATTCAGCTACGACTGATTCCATCAAATTCCTTACGAATACTCGTGGATGGAATGTAATCTGATATACTGATCGAGTAGTTGAACAACAGGTAAATAAACAAACTAGTAGTCAATTAGAAATAAATCCATAAATAAAATATTTTTGTTGGTTGTTTTATTTCCAAGTGAATTAAATTGTTCTTTGCGTTTGTATTCTTCGTATTTGCGCTTCACGTAGTGGCTCCTGCTGCCTGTAAAACAAGTCGCGTACATTCGGAAATGTGGGGCTTGTCTCGGGTAAATCAAGATACACTCTTGAAATATTTGACCGTCGATAGTATTAGACTAAAAATGAGGCATCCTCATTTTCTTGTAAAACAATTTGGTTTGCTCGCAGTCAGTTCGCTATTGATGAATAAATAAGAGGACAGTTTTGCTACTGTGACATGTACTTGCAATTAGACTAGACTAATGACATTTCTCGATACGTGTAAAGTCGGCGGTCATGTATACGTTTCATTCACCTACTTTCTTTAAGAGTAGTAGGTTTACTCTTAGGCGAAGAAGCTCAATATTTGCAGGCTACACTATAACCACTCTGCGGTTGCTACGGAAGGAAAATTCGTTCGTCGAAAGCCTGACTCCGTATTACGTGCTCACTAGTAGAAGGCAGAATCAGAAGAGCATTTTCACGCGTCACAAACCAAATATAAAATCATATAAAAAACACTAATCACCAACAAATGCACAAACAGGGGTTTGTCATCAAACGTAACACACTCCTACATGTTTCGAACCTGCTGGGTCATCTTCAGGGAGAACTTTCCGTTACCGTTACACTAGGGTTGCACTATACGGTTGAGCGAGAATGTGCTGTTGACTGTGTACTGCGTTGTTTTTGGAGGCGTGAACCTTCCGCGGTCCGGGCTTGTTCAGGCAGATGACCCAGCAGGGTCGAAACATGTAGGAGTGTGTTACGATCGATGACAAAACCCTCTTTGTGCATTTGTTGGTGATTAGTGTTTTTGTATGATATAGTGCACGGACACGGAGCACATTAAATAAAATCGTATGTTAGCGTGTTGATTACGTAAGCACAGATTACTCACCTTTAGGACCACGCTATAAAATGCGACACTCAGCGCCAGAAAGTTACACATTTTGAGTTTGGTTTTCTGATTGAATCAATGCTGCTTAGCTTTCAAATTCCAAAATTTCAGGAACAAAGAGAATTACGCCTGATTACCTTTCATCTGTACGATGTGACCCAGATTCCTCGCCATATATTAACACGTGATCGACATTTTTATTTCGCCGACGAGAGAGAACTATTTTATCTGATTCAGTTTCATGGTCACGCAGGTCACCGCCCGCTCGGCGACTGCCACGCTTCGCTTTCTACGTGTGCCGGACGTTGTTAAGACATAAATAGTTGTAGGCAGTAGTAATCGATTTCGCTTAATGAGGCTTGGTGTATTCGATTCGGGGCAATAGCTATAAATTTGTCGTTACTTACTTCTACACAAACCGCTTTCATAGCTAAATTCCCCAGTGTACTTTCCCACCCTAGGATGCGTGTCCAAAAATAGAACTGCGTTCCATGGGCTTATAACATTAATTTACTTAGAGTAGCGACTGAGTTACTCTGACACTTCTGTGTCATACAGAGGAGGAATCGGTTTCGATTGAATATGACACTGGTGTTAAAATTACGTACTAACACACTGACACTTGCACAAGTTACAATAAAATCTTAGTGAAAGATGTCAGACAACGTGTCTCCTACATCTCAACACCTATTATATTTTGGACGACTCCCCCATTGGCCATAACGATATATTGATGCTCACATTCCATAACCAGAAATCCACTGTTTTAAAATGGATCAACATTCTAAATCCGATGTTCAGTGACCGATTTTGACAGGCAGCGTGCAGTGATTTTGTTTTTACCTTTGTCGTTTTAACCGCAACTGGTGTCATAACGGTGCTTTTATTTGGATATCCAAGACATTATTTGCTTTTCATCAAAGAAGTCCGGAAACTGAAGTGACATTTCTTTGACCATGGCTGCATCCGACCATCCGGTGTGTCGACGCTCAGTGTTTTTATGTCTTTATTTTTATGCCTGATGGTGGCGTCACAGAAGACCGAAACATATCGGGTTGAAAACTGACATCTCTCACTAAGATTTTATTGTACTTCTGCACATGTTGTTGTGTTTGTATGTAATTTTAGTGACTTTACGTGCTGGGTATGGACAAAATAAAATGTGATACTGGTGGTTTGTTAGTTCATCCATCAAAACTGTGCAGCAGTAACTTACAGTTTGCCATCACCACATCATTCAGAATTCAGATGAAGTCTTCTTTCCGTCCATGCTATAAACTGATACAAGGGAGTAGGCGTCAGCAAATAAAGCAGAATCAACCCAAACATCTTCACTTTTTTTTCAGTACAGTAAGCTGTATTGCATTACACATCTGCATTACCTACGCTGTCACTTTCCTTCAGTATTAGTAAAATACAAGTCACAAGGAACAATACCTGTCATATCAACTGTCGAATCGAAGGCCATTTTTTATTACTCCAACATTTTTCGACCCACTGACATGGCCATCCAAAGGAAAAAAATATTAATTTTTTTTGTTTTAATAATCGTTTGAAATAATTTTGGTTCCTGCAGCTTTTTCATTTGAAGGGTATGCTGTTTAATAGCGAAAGTTATTCATTATTCTGCTCATGTGTGCTGCATGTTCCGTCCATCCCATCCTCTTTAAATTAATCCCCCTAATATTTTGTGAATTTTATGAAGCTTCTCATTTGGCAGTGGTCTCCATTTTCCTGTTATATCTTCCTTTCTATTCCCAATATTTTCTGCAGCTTTTCCGCAACGACAAAAACAGGTAAAGAAATCCCTATACAGGCCTGGACAGGCCCTGATGGCTCCAGGAGTTTGAGGCTCCCACATTTCAAGACAATCGGCATGCGAAGGTGGTAAAATTATCAGCTCTACGCACCTGTGGCCTTTTCCCCCCCCCCCCCCGCAAGAAATATTAATGCCTCGATTCTCTAAATATTTATTTAAACACAAAATAAGTTTTCCGGCAAGAACTGTAGGGAAGAAAGTAACCCACACGTTACGTCAATTGAACTCCCTCCGGTAAACTTATGGCTTTCTAAATAATGTAAAAAGGACTCTGTCAATTCATTCCCGAATATGTACGGTCTAGTTTCAATACTGGTTTTCCGAACATACACGAAGGTTACAGAAGTCTCTGACTGGTGACAGAAATTCAATTATTCACTTCCCAACCTGAGTTTATATGTACAGATATTGTAATGTGTTCGTTGGTTAGGTATGTGAATGTTAAAGTTGAAACAGCCATAAGAAAGCACAGGTCTGAGAGAGGAGGATAAAAGCAGAAGAGTGTTATACAGATCATATCAAACACGACAGGAAAGAGTAGTATGACGTAAATTTTTTACGTCTTCATACAGTAACTTTCTCTATGTTTTAAATTAGTGTATAATACCAAGGTCAACCATGAAAATTCGAGTACTATAGACGTGCCATTCACGGATCACACATAAAATAAATTGTCTCCGTATCTTAGCAACGAATTTACAATCGATCATGCTAAATTTTTACACTGTTCCTGGAACACAATTTACAACTATTTGTAGCAATGCTATAATGAAATGGATAGAGAATCACAGTTCAATGGAGCAATACATGCACATAAACAAACAAACCAATCTCCAGTGCAGCCTGAAACTTGATCATATATCCCCCCCCCCCGCCCCGCCACAAAATGATATTTCGAAGGATTTTACGTTTTTAATTCTTTAGCTCGTGAAGACGAGGTACCGTATTTCTTTTACTTATCTCGTAAACGGCACTATATTTTCATAGATGTACGTACGTCTTCATGACAGCTGTCTGTGAGTCTCGTGCGATTTAACCAAACCCAAATAGGGCTGACAGATTTTAGTAAGAACCTCTAATTATTCCAGAGTGTCAATTTGTTCCATGTTGATGGACAGACGAACGGAGAGACGTGATGAAGATGGTCGAGGTCCGCAATTCATTAGCCAAAGCGCCAAAAGACCAACACATTCACGTACCAGAGTTAGTATCTGAGAAATGAAGAAAACAGAATCTTGCTGTAGGGAAACTTGCACAAATCCCACGTTATAGAGGCTTTATCATGAGAAACTACTGTAGAAGTACGCACCAGTTCAGCTCAGTATTTACCAGTTATAGTGGATCTGGAAAGATGTTTAAAGCTTGCAGGAACAGAATGTGATCCCATCTGCCTTTGGTGCGGGCGGTTTATCAAGCACGCGAAGCTACAAGAATTGCAGGGCAGGTACTTGACATTAAAAGAAACTAGCACATTAATGGTTTATTTAGGCAGTTACTTATACAGCCTTTTGCGTTATATAGGCCTGTGTTCTTAAAGGTTATAAGAATTTTGGTTTCACCTCGTAATAGATCTATAAAGTTAACATCAGAAACTAAAATGAAATAATCATTATCAGACATAGTGAAGTTATTATTTTTCCCGCATTATTAAGATTGTAAAATATGAAAGTTGTGAAATGCATAAACAGGTGCTTTATCGTTTCTACTGCATCAGATGCTATGAGGAAGAACATCCTAAGCAGAAAGATATGGGCGGAAGACACAACACATACGGGTGCGCTAAGAAATTCACGTAAACATATTGCTCGAAATGATGAAGGGAGGATATCATTTGGTAGATCTAATATGGGTGGTGTAAAATGTAAAGATTTTAAAGAAATAAGTTGAGATGTTGTGAACTGTCCTATGAAAAAAGAAACTACAGGCACTTGTGATATCGGTAATGAAACTTCTGACTACGTACAGATAAAATAATTTCTTTACTGTCAGTCAGATTATTAGTGTCTTATAGTGGACTCCATTCCATAGAGGTACTTAAGATTCTCTTTTGATGGATTCAAACAAAACTTTGTTACGGAGAAATATGCTCATATTTTGGAGAAACTTTCAGGGTTTAAAACCCAATTATTATGCGGCACGACACGAAAATATATTTTTCTGACAAAAGTTGGGCAGAACAGCTTAGAGATGGAGGGACCAACAATAATGTCTACAGATAATTAATTTGTGAGTCTGTGTAAAGGGTTTGCTGGTAGTGAAAGATAAGTAACTGAAGAGACGGGGTACAACCAAGCCTCATGAAGCCTTTAATTGTGGCTTTGAAATTTACTTTACCTATCCTACTAGAGCGAAGATGTTTGAAACACGATAGGAGTGCTGAGGAAATTAGGTGAATATAAGAGTGAAGAATTGCTTCTTCTTCTTGAAGAACTTTTTACTTAAGTAACGATGACTGTATACGATAAATCTGTGGGTTGTTATCCTTCTTCTCCTTTTTCTTAGTCCTTCCCTCTTCTACCTACTCACAATAGGAGTCGAGGGTTTTTTTTTGTGATTTCATTTGATCACAATGAAGCACAAACCACAGTCGGTAGGACTCCTCTGGACGAGGGATCGGTCCGTCGCAGAGACCTCTACCTGACAACACAAACACTTACAAGAGACAAACACCGACGACCCCAGTGTGATTCGAACCCAGATCCCACCAAGCGCTCGGCCGCAGACCTATATCTCAGACCGCGCGACTACTGGGATCGGCCAGTTGCTATCCAAAAGTTATAAATCCTCGCCATGCTTGATGTATGAACAATTTCATACCATGTACTTAGTGAAGAATTATTCAAATTGCCTGCCTGACTCTGAAATTTCACATGACTAATTGTAATATTTCATTGTCTTATTAAAAAGGAAAGCTAGACAAGATATTCGCACTGCTGCCGTGTTACTCCGCACTGTGAAATGTATTGCTTTAACATAAGCCTGCTAAACTTTTTATGTGGTGCGGGCAGCTTCAACAAAATGTGGTCTGCGTGCGAGCAACATGAAAATAAAAAGGCAGAATAAGGAAAGGATAAATACACGTACGAGTATAAATATACGCCTATGTATAATTTTATCTATGTATTTTTCTATACATCATGAGCAATAAAAATGTAGGCATTTCTTTATAATTTTCTATTATAATAATAGAAAAATTATAAAGAAAAGCAATTCACTACATAAGCTAATCTGTTGCTACGTTTAGGCCATTCTCACACATAATTAGAGTAATATAATGTATGCTTTTGTAAATAAACACCTCATAACTTTTCAAAATTCCTTCAGCCTTCTATACTCCACTTTGCGAGGCCAAGAGTTAAAAGGTGTTGTCTCATTTCAAATGCCTCCGTGGGCAACAAAACACTGTACTGCGTGCAGCATGTTCCTAAGGAGCCACTGGTTGAACGGCCTGGCCTTAAGAGAACTCACATCTTTTGTCCAACATCTATTACTCTACATCAGACAAGGACCATAAATTAAATTCTCCAAATGTTGTTTTGTGTTTACGATTTGCCGCGCTAGCTCTGTTGTTCTTATCATTACAGGAAATTAGAAATAATATATTTTTGTAAGCCGCTTGCTATGACGTTCCCGATAAGTTTCTTTGAGTTTATTAAAGTTGTTTTAAAGTTGAAATGGCGGGAACTCGTAAGACATTTACATTGACACTTAAATACTGACACACACACACACACACCTACATCTACACACAGCATCGTAATATCGTGTAATAATAATAATAATAATAATAATAATAATAATAATACTGTCTCCAGAATTGCAGCAAAAGTTTTAAAGAAAAATTTAGAACATATAGTAGGGAAACTTTCAATAGATTCACTACAAGAGGTATGCACTACAAGAGGTATTTACACACAATACGGGAAGTAACGCAGACTTGAATCTTGAAGCCTAAACAGTAGAGATCACCGCTGGTCCATGTGGATAAGTACTGGGAAGGAAAGGTCTGTGATAAGAGATAAATAATAATAATAATAATAATAACAACATAGAAGCTTTTTTTTCGAAATGAAACTTGATTTTATATTCAATGCTGTATTATACGATCTAATCTTTATGCAGTTTATCACCTAAACGCATTCCAAAGGTTTACAGCATTGAAGACGTCTTCCTTAAAACATTCAAAAACAGTTCCAGGCAAAGACGTGTTGCTACGTCTTGTAACGTTACCTGCAATATTCGGCGCACTAATACGAACTAAAGCATGCCGCTCCGTGCCGTTTATTCCTACCTCGTTTTGGTACTATCACAAGGAACTAAGATTTGCATTAGTTAGGATCAGTGGTGAGCAACTTTCTGCCCATAAGGGTCAAGTAAAAAAATATATATATTTGCGTACCATATTATAAAAAATATTTATATTTTTTACTTACGCGTCATTAATGTTAATACCCTGTAGTCAACTGGTCAAATATTGGGCTCGTGAAACGTGTTTTAAATTCGTTTTAAACATCATTAATTAACGGTTCACAATTTTAAAATACGATTAATCCTACACATGAAGTTCTCACTTGTGCCTCTAGTGTCACTGACCTTCCTCAACGAAACGCAGAGTGGCACTTAACGATCATTTTTAATCTGAGGGTTTACGAGAACACACTTCTGCGGTACATAATCTAGCTATGCTTTGTAACTAATCACAACAATCAGCATGTTTCATGGGCTCCAAAAATGGAAACCGGAATTTACGACTTCGCACGTTAGCCACTTTGTAGACCGTTCTGGCGATTATTTATGTTTTACACTTTTTTTAGCTATGCTGGCAGTAGATAAAGTAAGTAGACCGTATTACATAGCGTTGAATGGAATGACGGTTACTGAGTGGTGAGCTGGAAAGGGTGTGTAAGGAAATACAAGATGCATAATTCGAGGTATTGTTCTAGGATCTGCGGAGGGAAACAAACAGTTTTCTAGTTTTATATTGTTTTCACCGTGCATTTTCACTATATGGTAAATTCACCAACTAATGCACTTTTTTAATCACTGTTACTTCCCGACATGTTTCGGCGTCCAATGGCGCCATCGTCAGGGGGTATTCATTGTAACTAGCACAGGACGCCCACATGGGCGTCCTGTGCTACGTACATCATGTCTGCTTTTTGCCTTCAAAACGTCTAATTACGAATTGAACGCTTCAAAGTAAATATTACCCTAGACCCAGTTTCACCGGACAACGTCACAGAAATGACACAGTAATCGACATTAATTTTATACTGCTTGATCGTAAATAGGAGAATTTCAGTTGGAAGGCAGAGGGTTACACGATTTATCATTGCATCGCAGTAGCAGACAAAACCACTCCTCTTTGCCAGGCGTGGGAGTTTCAGGGATATCTATATGATGGGCAGAATTACTATGAAGAATTATTGCGATCCGTGTTCTGTAATTCAATAAACAGAGGGGTAGAACTTGTAAGTATAATTAATAAAATATGCATTTGTGAAAATATTCACGTACTAACAAGCTGTTGGCGCAAATATTAATAATATTGTACCCCAGAATATGGTGGATTGTGAAAGTAAACATTCGACTTCATTTACTAATGTTAAGCATATAGGATGGTGAAGCTGTCCCTGTTCTCCCCATGAAGGCATATAGAGGGTATTCTTAACCTCGGCACTAGATGAAGTTGAGTGGCCAACATTACGCTGCGGCCGCTTTAGCCCCTGAAATAATGGCCAGGCACCCAATGAATAGCTAGCTGGCAGGGCCTCAGAGCCGCTCTGAGAAATTCGGACAGGAGAAAAATTTCTTGCTTCTACCGGGATTCGGCCCCTGGAAGATTATTAAATATTTACCAGACGATTTATACGAATCATTCCAATTGCAATTAAAGTTGTTTTTCTTCGGAAAATGCACTTTGTTTTTTAAATTCAGTTTCTAATGTACGCATTCAGTGTGTGGTGTTCAGGGAAAAGGATTATTTTACGTTTCAAATCATAATGAGACATTTAAAGTCAATGGTAGCGTTAATAATGTTTTAAAATCACTGCCGATATGTACGCAGAAAAGAAGGGTTTTTAAAACTAATCTCTGATTAGCGTATTAACAAACTATATATGAGTTGTACTCTGCTCCGTGTTTCGACTCCTGGCCTGGAAGCCGTTCATCATGACTGAGGTTGGCCTGGTTTTCCTCACTTCCTCCTCTAGAAGATTCATAAATATGCTTCTTCCCTTTCATGTTCTTTGCAATTTTTCGCTTATGAAAGTAGTTGATTATTCGACATTTTAACCATTTTAGTTAGCACAGTATAGTCAAGTAATATGACGGTCAGTCAGTCGTTGCAGTGAGGTATGGGGACCTGCTTAGTTTGTTTGGCAGTTCTTCACGAAGAATTCCAAATTTCATTAAAAGACTTACGTGCGTTATTTAATTAACTTTGCTCTTATGACCGCTACCTTTATGTGACTTGTGTTAAACTATAGCATTAATATGAACAGTCACTAATTAGCGTTACGTAATGAGTGTCGTCACTTCATGTAAGTTCCGATCTCTACTGTATCCTGCACGGTATGAATAATTACAGAATGCCTCTATTAAGGTAATGGAACAAAAAACATTTTGAATTGTGGTGCAGAATGTTGCTGCCAATGCTCGGTTCCTTATGAAATTGTTCTGGGTTTCATTTCAGGAGAGAATCCTGCTGCGATGCAGCACGGCGGACGAGGACTCTCCTGGTTGCACTGTCCATCTGCGTGGCTGCTTCTGGCATGTGTCATGGTTTCTGCTTTATCGGGACGTCTAACATCCATTACAACAGCGTCGCCAACAACGCTTGATTACTCACCATAGCGACCCGGCGCCACCTCGCAGTGAGACCACACAGGAAGCCCAGTCTAAAACAAAGTGAGCGATGATATGGAACTAAACTGGACCTTCAACTGGTGTTTGGGCCGAATCTGTTGCAAAGCATCTCATCTTTGTTGTTTGCTATGCATAGAAGACGGGGTGTAAAATGTCGACATTCGAATCAAAAAAAGATATTAACAGTGGACGGAAAAAAGGTATATTCTTTTGGACATTTCAACATGATATTGAAAATCATATCTACTCTAAGTGACCGAGGACTGCTGTCAATGGAAATAGACTTTTTTCATAATTCCATATTACATACCTGCAACTGGAACTACGTTGTAGATCTACCGCCATTATATGTGTCAAGTTCTCTTTTGAAGGTAATGAAATATTTCGTGAAAATCAGAGCATTTAAGATTCTGTTGCAGGTCACAGCCTTGTGTTAACATAAGCACAGAGGCCAGAAAGATAAAATGTAAAGAAAAAGTGACTCACGGCAACAAAAATCAGTCGATATACAAGTATTTCTGTAAATATTTGTGCAATGGCTGATTAAGATTAAGAAAATTATATATGGCACGAATCATTCTCTGAGTAATATATAACATAAACGACATTTCGAGATTTCGCTGTACCTCCGTCTTCAGTTGAATAACTGGTTATATTATCGTGTACTTCTTTATGGTTTCATTTATTTCAGCCAATGCCAACGTTAGATACCTACTCTGGAAACTTCTTTTTTGTAAGCTTGTTTGTTGAACATGAGATTATACAAGTCTAGTGAAATTGGCACTAGGCATAGAAACAGTACCAACTACGGCATGTTACATTGTGAAGACAAGAGCATCCGGTAGTGTATACATCTCTCGAAACGTCATTTATGTTAACTATAACTCAGACAATATGTATGTGTCTTTTTTGGTTTTAGTAGACAGAAGAAAGAACTATGAGCAGTGTGAATAAAACGTGTAGCAGAAGCGCATGTCATTTTTTGGTCAGGCTTATTCAAACGCAGGGATCTCGCGTGTACATCATCTGGCTCGTGAACAATTACCAAGGTCATCGCTTACGCGTTTCTGCTATATAAATCTTGTGCGCGGGAGAAAAAAAATAAGGAATCGCGTGGCCAAGTCTGAAGTTTCGCGACTGAAATACGTAACGAAAAATAAGAGTTTGTAAACAACGTGAACATGAAAATCTCCAAAGTCTAGCATTCGGATCAAACTAGTTTACATATTTTTGCTGACAAAATTTTGCCAGTTAGCTGCACCTCCAGAGCCAAAGGAATAGATTTCTGGATTACTTCTTGATAAAAGTTGGACTAATTTCCGACAAGCAGTGGCTTTAAAACCCGATAAAATGAACACAGTTAAAAAGAATATCCTTAAAATCAGTAACTTTACGTTCTTGGTTACTTTAAAATTCCACACGAAAAGTAGAAAAACATTAGTGCCAAATTCTATTATGTTCTTCAAATTGTGTTTTGAAATCATCCCTCTTCTGGGATGTTACGCATCTTTCATTGGCAGTTAGTTACCGATGTTTCAGAATAACCTTTAGGTCCCATGGAAAGAATAGGTTGTCCCAAAACTTAGGTAACTACCAATCAACGCTGCTTAACAGCCAGAAGAGCGAATATCTCACTTACACCTCTGCGGAAATCTGAAATCACGCAAATTGTGGATTCTTATACCAAACAGAGAAACAAAGCATATAACACATTACTAGAATTTTCTTCGCATTTGTGGATCTATCTCTAAACTAGCACATGACTGGGAAGTTGTCAGCATAAAGTGCACTCCCCGTGCTTATGGAATGAGTATCTGACGACATAAACACTGACGTTTCTGCTACACGTGCTGCGACGTACTCTTTTACACAACACCAGCCGTGAACTTAATCTTGTGTCTCGTCCCAGATCTGCACTGAAGACTACAATTGCTCCCAAGCAAGCAGCCATGATTAATTTAGGTTTGAGTTTTATAACATACAAAACAAGGGAATAATCCAAGTGGAATCCAGAGCACGTTTCAGGAGAAAACAATTTCAAGAATCAAGTGATATTCAAGACTCACTTACCCGGCTCAAAAAGTAAGTACCAGAATATAAGCTGCGTTGATACACACGTTTTTATAAACCACTTTTACAGTGTTATACAATATGTATAAGTTTGAAAATGGTGAGACTGCTACCGGTATAGCCATGTCCTAGTACAAGGAGAAATCTGGTGAAGTAATCTGTTATGATTTTATTCTGATTAATTTTCCCGCCTCGGTCCTCTATCCGTAAGTGCTCAGATATCCTTTTAAATATCTTGATCCATGTTTCTTGTGGTGACATATGTGTTAAAGTGATCTCAAGCTAGTAACTCTTACAAGGATATAATTCTGAGTGTCATTTGAAATGAGGCACATCGTTTGCCTTCACTCAGTAAAATGTTGGCCTGTCTAGACCTTCAACGAATCATTTGATGAAAAGAAGATTTATGCCCAGTTTCATCCTTAATAACATAAAACTAATACTACTAGTAGACTAATGTTTGGGTTTTATAAAGGGTATTGTTTAGACACAACTTTACTTTTACACGAAATTGTGACACAATTATAAAAATTGTTTTAAAACTTTCGTTATTTAAGCTGCTTTCAATGAGTAAGAGACTACACTCACCATTATAATTTGTAAATTTCGGGTCTTTTCTGCACATAGACAGTAGGAAATGTGCTTGGACAAGCGCCTTGTTTAAGTGACAAAACAAAAATTAATCAGCTTTCGTCACACATGATTCCAAATTCTCATCAAGGTTTTTAAAGTAGCGGAGCACTGGTGTAACAAAAACGCCCACAGGAAAGTTGAAATTAAAAGAACTAGACAAATCCGCAGATAAAGTGGAAGTTTTGAAACAAGAATATTTGTCCTGGAACATTTAATCGATTTAAAATCGCCTAGACTATAACTAGAACTACGTTTCTACACTTGCTACAAAGTATGTTGTTTTGAAAATAATATGTGATTCAGTGACTAGTAGGGTTATGCCAAAATAACTTCGCAAACCCCGAACTTTTACACAAATTTACTTACTATAGTAACGTTCATCGCCACGCTTTTATTAAAACGTGGCGATGTTATGGCAGGTTAGTTTAAAATGTTCTGCTCCACTGTTATTCTAAACATTGATATAATTCGTCAGTATGAAATGAAAGAAACCTCTGTTGAAGGTGGGTCACGTAATACATTCGAAAGTTGTTTATTTGCAAAAATAAGGTCTGTTCTTCTAAATATGAAGTCGGGTTAATTTTAGCTGCATGGAGTAGGGGAGACCGGGTTTAGTTGGCACACTTTTCACTTCTTAATTGTTTACACTTTTCATACAAACGATACAAAAAAGAAAATGGCACTGGTGGCACGTGCCATTCTTAGACTATGCAAGAAAATATAATGAAGAAGTTATATCAACAACTAATCCAAGAAAAATGAACTTCTTCTAACCTCTGCACGTGTGCCAACTTGCTCCATATATGGGGTAGGTTGGCACATAGTACAGCCTGATTCATTATTATTGTCAAAAATATTCCAGGGCAGCGTGAATGACGCCAAAATATTTAACTGTTAACAACATAATGAAACTGATTTATAGTCCGTACAAAACTAAGGACAAACATTACAAATAACTTCGGAAAATGAAAGGCGGTACAGATATATATATATATATATATATATATATATATATGTCCACAAAACTGCAGAAATTTTCATCTGATACATCCAATTTGCAGTTGGGACAAATATATCCCCAGGAAACACCAGAAGTTCATTTTTCATGGGCCCACATTTGGCACTTGGTGCATTGAACCCATATTTCCCCCGCTACACTATTGCAGTATGTGTCCATGGAACTAACTAACTAACTCCATGGAGCAGAGGCCTTCTTGAGAAGCTAACAGTTTATCAGCTAGTCAAGAAATTCCCCGCATTTTATGGAACCCGAAGGTTCATTACCGCATTCACAAGAGCCCGCCACCTGTCCCTATCCTGAGCCAGATCAATCCAGTTCATGTCCTCCCATCCCACTTCCCGAATGTCCATCTTAATATTATCCTCCCATCTACGCCTGGGTCTCCCAAGTGGTCGCCTTCCCTCGGGTCTCCCCACCAAAATCCGGTATGCACCTCTCTCCTCCCCCATACGTGCCACATGCCCCGCCCATCTCAGTCTTCTCGATTTGATTACCCGAATAATATTTGGTGATGAGTACAGGTCATTAAGTTCCTCGTTATGTAGTCTTCTCCACTCCCCTGTCGCCTCGTCCCTCTTAGGCCCAAATATCCTCCTCAGCACCCTATTCTCGAACACCCTCAGTCTTTGTTCCTCCCTCAGTGTGAGAGACCAAGTTTCGCATCCATACAGAACAACAGGTAAAATTATAGTTCTGTATACCCTAATCTTTGTGTTTTTGGATAGCAACCTCGAAGACAAAAGATTCTGCACCGAATGATAGCAAGCATTCCCCGACTTCAATCTGCTCTTAATTTCTTCATGAATGGAGTTTCGATTCGTTAGGGTTGCTCCCAAATATTTGAATTCTTCCACCCTTTCAAAGGATTTATTATCTATATTTATGTTGTGATTGTGTCGTGCATTCTGATTTCGAGACATGACCATGTACTTAGTTTTCTCAGCATTTACTTCTAGACCAATCTCCTTACTAGCAATAATTAAATCTTCTGCATTTTTCTTTATGCTATGTACGCTTCCGCCCAATATATTAACATCATCAGCATAAACCAGAAGCTGATGTGTACCATTCAATTTCAAGCCCTCCTGGTTTGCCTGAACCCTCCTAATGGCATATTCTAAAGCAAAGTTGAAAAGCAATGGCGACAGAGCATCCCCTTGTTTCAAGCCATTCTTAATAGGGAACGTGTCAGACAGATGTTTGCCTACCCGAACTCTGCTATATGTTTCACTTAGGCACATTTTTATTAACCTTACTAGTTTCATGGGGATACCGAACTCAATGAGAATATTATACAAGACCTCCCTCCTAACTGAATCATAGGCTTTCTTGAAGTCTATAAATAGCTGATGAACTGCCTCATTGTATTCCCATTTTTTCTCAAGTATTTGACGAATGCTGAATATATGATCAGTGGTTGACCTGTTACGTCGAAATCCACACTGATGATCCCCAATAATTTCCTCTGCATATGGAGTTAACCTTGACAAAAGGATGTTGGATAGAATTTTGTACGTAGTCGGCAAAAGTGATATGCCTCGATAGTTATTGCAATCTGTCTTATCACCCTTTTTATAAATAGGCACAATGACCGACTCCTTCCATTCCTCAGGCAATTCCTCCTTATTCCAAATAGAAATAATAAGTTTATGGATTTCAGACCGAATAATCCTACCCCCTGCTTTAATCAATTCTGCTGGAATCTGATCAATACCTGGTGATTTGTGGCTTTTTAGTTTTCCAATAGCCATCTCAACCTCAAAGGCACTGGGCTCAGGCACTAGTGGCTCTGCTGTGTGTACTTCAGTCTGCCTAACATCATTAACCCCGTGTATATTCAACAGCTGGGAGAAATGATTCCTCCACCTAGCCAAAATACTGTGGGAGTCTGCAACCAGGTCACCCTTCTCATCCTTTACTACATTACTTCTAGGCTGGTACCCCCTCTTAAACTCATTGATACCCCTATACAAGTCTCTTATATTCTTCTTCTTACTGTTTGTTTCAATTTCATTAATTTTAGCTTTCAGATATTCCTTCTTTTTGTGCCTGAAATGTCTACTAGCTTCACGTCTTACGTTGTGCAGATTATCTCCATTATTTTGGTTTGGATTCTGTAACCACTGAATTTTAGCCTGCTTCCTTTTATCTAAAAATTCTGCACATTCTGCATCAAACCATGGTTTATGCTGCTTCCGTTCGTGTAGACCTAGACTCTCTTGAGCCGAGATTTTGATATTCTCTTTAATGTTTTCCCAAGCCCTATTCATGTCCTCACTAACATTTACGTTTTCCAGAGCTGCAAACCTGTTTGAGATCTTAAGCTGATACTGTTTCCTAGCCTCTAGTTCACTTAGCTTCTTGAGATTAAATCTCTCTACATCAAACTTCTGTGCTGCTTGTTTACTTACTGCCAGTCTTTCCCTAACTTTCGCAACCACCAGATAGTGATCAGTATCACAGTCAGCTCCCCTGAAAGATCGCACATCGAGTATACTGGAATGCCGTCTCCTATCTATCAATATGTGATCGATTTGATTGTGAGTCTTCCCATCAGGAGAGGTCCAGGTGTATTTATGAATATTTCGGTGCGGAAACATAGTGCTCTTAACAACTAGATTCTTTGATGTGGCAAAGTTTACTACTCTAACACCATTATCGTTGCTATCCTGATGTAAACTCTCATTCCCAATAGTCGGTTTGAAAATATCCTCTCTCCCCACTTTTGCATTAAAATCTCCTAACAGAATTTTCATATGGTATTTAGGAAAATGATCAAAAACCCCTTCTAATTCCTCATAGAAGCTGTCCTTTGAATCATCACCCTTCTCTTCCGTTGGTGCATGCGCATTCAGAACAATGATATTACACCAGCGGCCTCTCAGCACTATGTATGACATCCTAGCACTAACAAACTCCACTCTCTTGATTGCTGATACCATTCTCTGGTGCACAAAAAAACCTGTTCCCAATTGATGATTTTCCTGCCCTTTGCCATAGAAAAAAGTATACTCCCCGGCTCTTACAGTCCCTTCTTTGTCCCACCTAACCTCCTGTACACCCACTAAATCTAACTTGTACTTAGCTAATTCCCTGGCCACTGTCATAAGTGACCCTGGCCTATACATGCTCCTCACATTCCATGTTCCAAAACTCATATCCTTTTTCCGTAGCTGGGGTCGTACCAAAGAATCGGTCCAGGTCCGAGGCTTTGTAGGCTGTTTCGTAACATCACAATTTTTTACGGTGAGGAGTTGTTAGCACCTCGCCCAACCCCCAAGCTGGAGGACCACCCCTTGTCGGCTGTCCGCGACTGCTTATTCAATGTATTCGCAGCTACCCTCCATACCTGGAGGCCGTTCCTCCATCCGCAACCCGAGGACGCGCCATGCCGTGGTGACAGGGACCCACTTAACATGATGTGTCCATGGAAACCAAACAAAATGTTTCCCCACCATTTTCGTCTGAGCAGTCTGTCTGAATTTTCCTCACTATTTTCCTCTTCTTCTTAGAATCTCTTTCAGGGTTATCAAAAGGCGCCTCTTGCTTCGCTTCTGATGTTTTTTTTCCTTTTGTCACTTGTTGCAATCTCTGCGCATCTCGGAAGGCTGCTTTCACCAGCGTATCAGTCACAATTGCTATACATCTTTGGTTTCTAGTAGGGTTTGCTTTTAGGAAAAGTACGGACAAGTTCAGGAGTCAAGGACATGCTT
Source organism: Coptotermes formosanus (assembly GCA_013340265.1). NCBI lineage: Eukaryota > Metazoa > Arthropoda > Insecta > Blattodea > Rhinotermitidae > Coptotermes > Coptotermes formosanus. The sequence continues at coordinate 5,108,758 of BLKM01001619.1, read as the reverse complement.
GAGGAAGGATTTGTTTTGGCATGTGTTCTTTTGGAAGGACCTGCTTCGGGAGAATGAATTCTTGAAGGGTCTGGTCCTGCAGACCCATCATGTTTAATGTTTCCTTTGCTGCAGCTCGATGGTGCAGTGTCTGTGCCTGGAGCTGGTCTGCCTTACATAGGAGAACAGAAACTCCTCATCAACAAAGATATCTCCGTTGTAGGGAAAAATGCCAGTGGCCAGGTATCCAGCCTCGATATTTGCAGGAGTAGCTGTAAAGTTGAGAGACATGTTGATAATTTCAGGTCAATCGTAAATCGTCATCGTTTTTCCTGCATGGTTTGTGATCCATGCTTCACATGCACGACTGACATAGGTTTAGTGGCCCACAGACACTAGTATCAAGGGGCTGCAGCTTGTGACTAAAATGAGTCGGGAAGGAGAGAACTGTCTCACCGTCTTCCTTACAGCAATCGAGTGCAACAACTGACAAATGCGAATCATGACTCTCAAAAGGAGAACTACTGATCGTTCTCTGGAAGGTTTCACATGGGTAAAAAAAATGTTTCACAGACTTCACAAATAATTCCGCCTGCATCCATCCAGGACGACTACCATCACCTTGAATCTCTGCAGGAACACCATTCAAGAAATGGACACGAAATTTCACCCTAGGGAAAACAGAACATGGCGGCACTGTGTTCCCTGCCGCTGAAACGTCCAGGGCTGAAGTTCCTAATTTTCCAGGTTCAGCGGGCATCTGTGTCTCTATGTATATGCAACCACGGCGCGCAATAACTCTGTCATATATCTGCATCCTTTTTATACCCGTTTCGTCCATGTCCATATGTCGCCCGAACCAAGCCGCAGACGACCAAACACTCCCTTCAGATTTATAAAAGGAAAGCATTAACATCAGTCTTGTTAAGTTCTACTGCTTCTTGTTGCCTCAGGTTTGCGCAGTGGATCAGTCTTATGCCTTTTCAAGAATTTCGCAAACCATTCTGTGCCTGCCATTTTTGTACCCCTCCAACCTTCGAGGATATTTATATTTAACGCCATTGCGTACTCAAAAGAAAACTTTCTCACCCCCCTTGCAGACAAGCTATAGTAGATGTCTGGTGCCATTTACAATGATTTCTCTGAGTTTTCTTAATCACCATCAGTGAACAAACGCGCAGCAATTACACTTATCCTATTTTTAAAAGTTAATGAGAAATACAGTGAAAGATATAAAAACATTATACTTTATGTAGCGACCGATCTATCAAAAATAAAACTACGGAGCACTTTTGATTTATTTCCCTGTTCACTTATACCATACAGCAGAAACACACGTGAACTCAACTGGCGAGTTTTCTTGCACTCAATACGGAAGGTCGGATTCTGTGAAATTCCTCGTATATCCTGAAAAGCTCTGCTGCAATATGTCGTTGGAGAGAAAAACGGGATTCCAAAATCTCTTGCTAACTTCTAATCGACCTGTTTTCTATTCTGGCTGCCTTAACGGCTCGAAGAACTGTACCTGGGGCAATGTTTGCCATTTCAGATTTCCTTTTGCACGATCTCGGCATAATTATATTTCCTTAAACAACATTGAAATGATGAAAGTAGTAAGAAGCGTACAGAATACTGCACTGTTGACTGCGGAGTAAGGTGGCACGGTGAGCCAACTTGCCCCATAGCAAGTGTGCCAAATAGACCCAACACGAACTTTCAGTTTTGAGGTTAGTTTCATCTGAGATTAAATTAAATGCACAAGGAAAGCCGTTATTTCTCAGTCATATTGCCACATATATACTACGTAACTACACGCTTTTAGTTCAGATAAATCCCTAGCATCCTTCTCAATAATGCGGATTTACCACACTGTTGTAAAATTACTCGGCGTTGTGCAAAACACATACAATGAAATTTTTCTTCCGATACAGCTGTCAGCACATTGCCAACTAACTTCCCTCCAATGAAAGCTGTAGCTCTTCATACTGCCCCATACAAGTAGGTGCTGCGGTCTTACAAAGGAGAGGCGAGATATTAACGTTGGGCCAACTTACTCGTGTAGCCAAATAAACCCGGTCTCCCCTATTTTCAGTGGCGGCGTAACTTTCCGTGTTCCTTCATAATTACACTCCAAAGTGCTGAAATATTTTAATTAATATCCAATAATTTTGTGCTGTACTAGTATAAATACTATTTAATTACTTTTAAAATAGCCTATTATGTATTCCCCGTCTTAATTTTCGGTTGTACTAAACATGAATTATTATAATGGGTTTTTTATTATTATGCATTCGTATTATTTCGGGCATAAATCTATTTTTGCCACTAGGGACCATCTGTTCACGTCACTGTCAAATATTCAGTCGTCTATCTTGCACACAGGTATTTTTCTACCCTCGTAAACGGGCCCTTGATCCCGACAAGGATAATGCGTGTAACAAATTGTTTGAATTGAGTAAACGAGTGCAATATTAAAATTTTTAATTGATTACTCGTAGAAGGTATCGCAAATACGAAATACATTTTCCGAGGCAGGCACAAATTATACAGCGTTGTTCAGACATATTATGGAGAACAATTGTTCCTGACAAAAAATAGCTGGGTTGTGTTTGCCGGGGATAAGATGGCTGACCTCCAACCTCCATATCCTGCAGAGTGTAAAAATGAGTATATTTATATATCCATCCCTCATGACTTCATGAAATGCACGGATATAAAATTTTCCATTTTACTTTCACTTAATACTTTTCAGTATACACACACAACATACGTCTTCTAAACAAAACACAAGTTATTAAGGAGTATTAACAACATGCTGATTTCTCGGAAGTGAAATTTCTTCTCGCTATCAACACATTTTAGTGCACGCACATGTGAGTAATCTGTCAAATGAAAACCAGGGATTTGTTTAGAGGAGGTGAAGCTGCCGGAGTGTGAATTTGACAGCCAAACTCAATTCCTTGTCCAGGTGTACAATACTTCCTTTTTCATTTAGGATTTCATGTTGTAAAGACAATGACAAATGTGTCACCTTGCATTTTCCGTAAGACATAACTACGCACCTCTTCAAACACTAGGATTTTGCAAAACACGTCGTCAGCGAAAAGCATTTTCTTGAAAAGAAAAATACAATAGTCGCGATTTACATTCACTGTCTTGTGAAATGTACTTTAGTTAGCAAGAGCTGGTGAAAAGGGTTTCGACTGCCGATAGGTTCCTTTTTTTCCGCCATCATGTCAGCAAAGAATCTCTAAACCTTACAGTACTCTACCGCCAGGTGCAACATGATCGGAACAGCGAGCTTCTCTCCAAATATATTTCGTGCCTACGTCAGTAACACAGTTTATATTTTCCTCCGCCTCCAAATTGCTTCCGTGTCGTGGCGTTTATATAAAGGATCAAATTTTATTTGCCTTTAACTACATATTTTTTATATGTCCCACGATATTTATTTTAGTGTCGGATAAAATACGTATCTCAGCACAGGTGGGTCGACGTATCCATACAGCGCGCGCAAATGTCCACACATTATCAGTACCAGTCGACGTGAAAAGAAAAAATATTTGTAAGTACAATAGGCCCGGTTCTTTACTCTATAACTTTATCCTATAACCAATGAGTAGGAAGAAATATCGGCAGAAACCAGAAATATCAAATGTCTCAGCATTACCACAGTTCAGAAGAACTGAGATAAGAATTAATCCATGAGTCCCCTAGTATTGCACCTTCAGTTGGGCAGATCATATTGCAAGGTCGGATAATGAATATTAAATACTGGAGGAAAGAAAATCTCCAGGACATAATTGAAGAGCTTAGAGATAAGCGTCGTATTTTTCACCAAAAATCCCAAGTGAAACATCCTGAGACTGAATCCGTCCCTATGCACTGCGAAGCCTGAGGTATGGCAAATCCTCGGTTTTTCCACTACAGGCTCTCTCGCATTATCAAATCTTACAGTACGAGATACTTTGTTTAGAAGGAACATTTTCGTCTTCCCCATAATTATATGTCTTTACTTCTTCTTTCTGTTTTAAGCTTTGCCGTTCTTAAGCTTTAAGACCCATTTTATTAAATTTACTTTTATTAAAATTATGTTGCCGATCCCTGTGGCCGCACGGTCTAAGGTGTGGGTGTGCGGCCGCTCGTGTGATGGGATTGTGGGTTCGAATACGGCCGGGGCACGGATTTCTCTGTCTTGTGAGTGATGTGTGTTGTCAGGTAGAGGTCTCTGTGACGAGCTGATCACTCATTCAGAGGAATCCTAATGGCTGTTTGTGTGTCTAATTGTATGTGATCTAGAAACCTCTAGAGTGAGGCGGCCTAGGCCCGAGTTGGGCTGCTGCGCCACAGGAAAGAAAGAAAAGTGTGTTACTTATCACTGTATGACTGTTGACTTTGAAGACACAGGAGAGTGTAGAGTTTAGAAGTGATACGGTAGGCCGTTGATTGCAAGTTGCTTCATTAGAGTGATCAAGGCGATCTTGATTAGTGAAAGTGAAGGTAAATTCGCCCCATTTGCTAAATAAAGCGCAATTCCAAGAGGGCGTGTTTGGTGGTGGGGAAATAGCTCTAAGCCTTATTAACCTGAACACAAAACGGCGATAAAAACATATTGCTGCAACATCTAGTTCCATCTTATATTTCGATTTACGTAACGCTGCTAATGATGTCTTAAATTTTTTTTGCAAGTAATAATAAGTCCATCATAAATTGGATTTAACTCTCTAAAGAACAGCGGCTAGTATATTTTTGTCTCGTTTTAACACTCCAAAAACTGAATTTTCGCTGCAGAGTGTATTTAGGGGTTTCATATTTTCTTCACCATAAACAACAAACATATATAACTGAAAGAGCATGTTTAATGAAAGAAAAGCATTTCAGAGTAGCAGATTCAAAGGTTCTTTAGCATCAATAATGGAATTTTCTCCATTAACCCTTTAAACTGAAAGTAAACTGAAAGAGTAAGGGTTAAAGGTTCAGTTCGCACCACACAGATAAATCACTCTGTCTCGATTATAAAAACCAATCAGCTAATGCAGTGTAGGGAAATTTTCATTCTTATGTGAGCCATGCAAAACATATAAATTCACTCTGTGAACAGAAAGTAGGACTCTTCGGTGTTAAGCCTTGTCCTACGTGTGTAAGTTGCCACTATGCTTCAATTGGATGAGGGCATCTGAACTTACACTGAAAGGCATTCAAGTATAACCAGCCTATTTTACGTCTTAGTTCAGTTAAAAAGCTTTTTAACGACTTTATATAAGACTGAACACAACCTACATATTTGCGTACATATGATTGAGTGACATCTTAAGTTCTGATTTATCACTAACGTAAATACATCGTAGAATAAACGTTCCGAGGTTTCCCGAAATCGAGGAGGCGCGTATTTCCGTCTGTTTAGAATGGACGACTGAACGATTCGTGGGATGCTGGCAGACGATCGCACTTCATTAGCTCAGAACTTGTCTGCAGGGGCCAAGTAAATACATGAAAGGTCAAACAGTACAGGTGGCCTTCGGACAGTTACACTGCACTCACTTGGCGAGTTACATCGCCTCAAGAGTCAAATATCCGCACCTGTTTCTTTCTTGGTTGATTTGTCGACGTCTTTTAAGCTGCAAAGGATACACAGCGTCAAACCGGTGTTTACTGTGGATTGAGCTGTGCAGAATATGGACGAATGCAGTCCAAATATTCACCTGGCGCTACTGAGGAAACACTCACCATGCTGCGTCATTAGAGCCAGTTTCCGGAACGTAAAATGTAATCCAATTGCGAATACTCAACGCCGTTTCTTCTCTGGGCTTGTATTAGCTGTGAATACTCACTTGCGTCACCCCCAAATACTAAGGTTGAAGGTCTAGACGGCGGTTTCTTTAGGAACAGTGTATGGAAATATCTTCACAAAAGCACAGACTTCGGAATGTGTGTGGATCAATAACATTGGTGTTTATCACAGTCCTATCGACTACCCTGGGTAAGTGGTGGGTGACTGACGTTAAAACGAAAAGTACCCGATGGGTGACAGAGGTGAAACTGCAATTTGTATACGAGGTAAAACCAAAGAGATAATGGGCTAGCTTGAACAGGTGTACAAGGTGAAACGTGGCGAGGCAAAACCCAATATGAAACCAAAGTGAAGTTGTATTATTGGGGCCTATATATTTAAAAACTTGTATTATTGTGTAAAATAATTAAAGTGTCGTATTTTAATAGTAATCTGCATATTATTTCAAAATCTCCCTTCTTCCTGTCGTGTTTACCTGGAGATTCTGAACAGTCTGTAGAAGTAAAATACAGACAAATCTATGTAACCAAGTAAAATAATCACCATGTTTGCTCCTGTTGTGATAACGTTTGATTATATTCGTATGTAATAAGAGAAACGCTCTATTTGGACGGGACGCTTTGTATACGTATATTCTGATTTGGGCGGAGCGTTGACTATACAGCTGGCAGGATCTGTATACGCATTCTGTGATTCGGCATACATCATTAATGCTGATAGTTCACGTCCTGATGACAGATATGTATTGTTGGCTCAGGTAATCAACAATGTAAAGCGTACGATGTGTACATTCGTGTTGCTTAGGACTATATCCTTTGTATGTCTAGGCCATGTACGCATATTGTAGATGAGGAGAAACAGCCATTAATTTTGAAGACTGAAAAGAAGCGCGTAAAGTTTTTTATGATACACTACGGTAACCACCTTCCACGATACGAACATGTGTAGGTTTACAAATAGGGATGCACGAGCCGGTAGTGTCTCCCGAAATATTCAGTCCAGCTGGGCGCCATGTGCAGGTTTAATAATGGTGTACGTCCACTGGATGGCAACGGACGGACGCAGCGCATGGAGAAAAGATATCCTTCATGTTACTGGTTAGGGCTAGCATCACTACTCAGCATCATACGCATCGCGCGGATCAGACAAATCGAAAAAAAATGTTCGTTTGCATTTAATGTAGGTGCGTTCACTGCTTCGCATCGTACGGGTCGGCTCTCGGAAAATCCAATCAGGATTCTCGGGACGGCAGCTTTTCCGATGCGTGCGAAAGACGTCATACAGAAATCCGAGATTGTGAACTACGGGATTCGACTCGTCCGCACCATTCGACAACCCAAGTACAGCCGATGATAAACGAACTGCCAGTACTGTTTCAGACGAGAGGGATGACGGCACCCTGATTACCGTGGTACAAAAGTATGAAGAAATTTACAATCTCGAATACTCAGTGTACAGCAACCATAAACGCAGGCACAACATCTGGAAGGAGACTGGAAAAATAATGAAACAACCAGGTTAGTTAGCTACGTTATTCTTTTAAATGTGAGTCTTCATGGTAGGACAGTTTACCGAATGTGAATTACAACCCTTGAACGTCGAAATATTGATCTTTGAATTACAATCTTGAATCTACAATGACTAAATTAATCTTTGCAATGTTTAAAGTTACATTCTTTTGCCGAGTAGAAATTTATTACGTTGCCATTGTACTGAACCAACGTCTGAATTAAAGTAATGTCTGTATCAGTCTCTAACTTCCATTGCACTGGGGACTGCATTTGCAACAATTCATTCCAAATATTCTAAACCTCTCCTATCAGAAATACGTATGTTTAAATCACTGTCCGTCCATTGACAAGTTTCATTTCTCAAATAGTTGGACGGAGGAAACGGAGCAAATTCGACAGAATTTTTATGTTCGTGGCACATACAAGTCCCGTGTTCGAAAATTCTGTATTTTCTTACTAAATTCCAAACGCATTTTCTGCAACATTTCGCTCTTGGCTTAATCGATGTTTGAATACCTTTCTCTTCATTACCTCGAGCCTTATCTCGAGAATGTGGTCTCATTAAATACGTATGCAATGGAAATGCTTCGTGTCCAATTGCTGTGTGCGACGAGGTTTCGTCACTTGCAGGTAGTCGCTTGCTGGGAGGCATGCTTTTACTACTTCATTTTTTCTCCAAATTTGAATTTTTGAAAATACTACCATCAAAGGTCTTACCATATGCGCCCACATTCACAGAGATAAATTTAAAATTAGCATCCACTCAACAAAGCATGACAAAGATAGAAGGTTTTTATTACAAAAAAATTGTGATCCACTGTGGGAAGGGGCTCGAATCAGTACATGCTTGTCGTCTGTGGCTCCTAATACGTTTGGAAACCTCCATTTACTGCAAAGTCTTCTTCTATTTTAATCCACATTGCTTCATCAGGAGCACGCATAATATGTGGCTCTAGTTTCAACCAAGTACTTTTACAAGTAGAATGGACTATTTCTCATAAAGTACGTTTCCCAAAGCGAGAGTTAAACGCTAGGGACTGAAACGAGTTCGCAGTTGCAAGATACCTAAAATACAAAACATGGAAACTGGGCTATTGTATAAAAATTGTGAAAAATAAATTGCAATAATTAAACTGGTTAAATATCAGCTTTGAACTTAATTGGCTATTGAGGTGAAATTAATTACAGGTTTTGTGTTTCAGATAAAGTATGTCGAGAACGGTGGACACGAATAAGGGACAATTATCGTAAAGTGCTGAAACAACGAAAGCAGTGAAAAAGAAGGCTTCAGATTTAGAAAAGAATTGTCCTTTCTAGTTACTTATTTTTTGACGAGAAAACTCGTCATTCAAATGTATCTTCGCCATCAAGCTTAGCACATGATGATGAATGTGAAATGGATGACCTACGTTCTGATCACGATATCATAGATCATATGGGAAAAGTTAAGGAAACACATCTGACATTTCTGCTCCTTCAACATATGAACAGCCGCCGTAAAGGAAACAAACCTTCAGTACAAATGTTTGCAGCTTCCCTTCTTAAAGAATACTTAGAAAGACTGAAGAAAAGGACAGCGGAATGAGCGATGGTCAGGCTGCTACCCAAGAAGCTCTAACTAGCCTTTTCTTGAACACAGCACAAACAATCAAGACATTTTCTTTGCGAAATCAAATTGAAATCAAAAGTAAATTAACCTTTTAAAGCCTAGCCGTAACTTTACATACCGCCAGGTTTAACATTAAAAAATTCTACGTGGTGCCCACATTGCGTTTATGTGTTTTGTACGGATCTCAGAACAAACAGCAACTTTTGCCTTATAAAACATTAAGAGATTGGTTTTTATAACCGAACTGGAGAGTGTTTACAGCGCGGTACGCACTGAGTCCTTATATAAAACAGACACGCTTCGTCTTTAAAGGGTTAATCCGCGTGGTGAATTCTGTGGAAATTATAGTTGTTAATGCACAAGCAGATCAGAGTTTTCGTGGCTCTTCTGCAGACACTTATAATTATTCTCACCAGGGGCATGATGAAGAAAGTTAATACAGACACGTTCCTCGGATTACGTATGGCGGAGTGGAGTGATTTCAGTTAATTTAGTTGCTTCAAGTATAATATTATATTTTTTATATTAGACACACTATAATATAATATAATACAATATAATATGTCATCCCACATATCATATATGTAATATCATGTAATATAATATCACATATGTACGAAGCAAAATCAGTGCTTATATAAACACCTTAAACAAACTGAGAGTTGTTCTTCAGGTCCCACTGCTTCTCTGAAGGTTGTGTTTTCTCTGCTTGTATCGGCTTTAAGTAAATCAAGAAGAACAGTAAATTTTTCATGGGTCATACGAAAGAACTGGAAGAATTTCACATCATCTTCTATCAGATCAAGAAATTGTGAGTTAACTCCCCAAAATCCGTTCTTTTCTTACAAATATTACACTATTTACCCATAATGGCTTACGTTTTGTCTTCTGTTTCATTTCTTCTTCATCCTTCAACAGGCAGCTAATAATAATTGTTTTAACTTCACCATCAGACATTTTTACAATCTAGAACACAAAACTTTTACACGCCGAATGAGAAAAACGTTTGCGCAGATTAGAGTACGGATCATGTCGAAGGGTGGAAGAGGACTGAATGGGCAAGCTGGATAAAGTACGATGCGTACGATGCGGTCCAATAAACTTATACCCACTGAGTAAAAATATTCCGAATTGTCCGGTGCTTCCGTTGCGTCCGATGCGGTCTAGTGGAAGCGTACATTAACAGCAAGTTGCAACAGGGGTCCTAGCGCGCTGTACCTACCACACCCTCTGGTACTCTGCGGTTTATAATATAAGGACGGTTGCGTCTGTTAAATAACGAACGCATTTTAAACACATAAGACCAAATGTTTATAATAATTTGATTAAGGGATTTAAATTAACACCAACATTTTTGTCTATTACCTCAGCAATTATTAAGTTACGGAAATGTAATCGACAGATACCTGCGACTGTGTGTGTGATTTTGCTGGCACATTTGTGTATCAAGTGTCTCCCAGTGCGTGTATTCGTGCGTAAGGTCAATCCTCAGTGACGATATTAAAGAAAAAAGTCGCAAACTTAAATCGCCATGTGCCGTCCTGCAGGTATGACTTAATTTCGCTCTCCAGGCAGAAATTCATGAGACGCGACACGCTATCCTGGCACCAGCATGCTCCACGAGTCACGCTGAACCTGCAGCAAATTATTACTAGAGGTTAAAACACCAGCCTGTCTGTACTTACCAAACCTGTCGCACTTTTCAGACAACTTTCAGTTTCAAACTGCTTATAACTAACTAACTAACTAACTAACTCACTCACTCACTCATTCATTCTCTCACTCATTCCATGAGCAAAGTCCTTCCTGAGAAGCTAACAACTCCTCAGCATGTCAAGAAATTCCCCACATTTTATGAAACCCGGAAGTTCATAACCGCATTCATAAGAGCCCACCACCTGCCCGTATCCTGAGCCAGATCAATCCAGTCCATCCAACACATCCTACCTATTGAAGATCAATTTTAATATTACCTTCCCATATGCGCCAAGGTCTTCCAAGTCATCTCTTTCCCTCAGGTCTCCACACTTAAAGCGTGTATGCATCTCTCCTGTCTGCCATACGTACCACATGCTCCAATCTTCCCATCCTTCTTGATTTTATCACCGGAATGATTTTTATGAAGAGCACAAATAAAAAAGTTCGTTCTTCGCCACTCCCCTGTTACCTCGACCCTCTTAGGCCTAAATATTCTCCTCATCACCCTGTTCTCGAACACCCTCAGCCTATGTTCCTCCCTCAATGTTCATGACCATGTTCAATGACCTGAATGTTCAATAGCCAAGTTTCACACTCTACAAAAAGCAGCCAAATTATGGTTCTGTAAATTTTAATTTTATATTTTTGGATAGCAAACTGGAAGACACGAGATTCTGCATCAAATGATAGCAAGCATTCCCTGACTTCAATTACTCTTAAATTAGTTCATAATGAAATTTTGATTCCTTAAGGTTTTTCCCACATATTTCAATTGTTCCACCCTTTCAAGCGAGTTATTTCCTATCAGCATATGGTACGTTTTTCCTGCTTGGTGTTCTCGATACCTGATCATATACTTAGATGTCTCAGCACTTACCTCTAGACCAATCTCCTTATTAGCGACTACTAAAGTTTTTGTGTTCATCTGTATATTGTATATGCTTCCACCAAATATCTTAACATCTTCAGCATAAATCAGAGCCTCATATGTAGCATTTAATTTCAAACCCTCCTGGTCTGCCTGATCCCTCTTAATGGCATAATCTAAGGCAGAGCTGACATCAATGGCAATAAAGCGTTCCCTTTTTTCATTCTTAAGAGGAAAAGTGTCAGACAAACATTTGGCTGCCCGGACTCTACTATAGGTTTCATTTAGACACATTTTTATTAGCCTTACCAATTTCATAGAGATACCAATCTCAAAGGGATTACTATACAAGCCTATAAGTAGCTTATGCAGTGCCTCATTTATTCCCATTTTTTTTCAAGTGTTTGACGAATGCAGAATAAATGATCAGTAGCTAACCTGTTACTTCAAAACCCACACCGATGTTCCCCAACAATTTCTTCTGCATATGGAGTTAAATTTGACAGAAGGGTGCTGGATAAAATCTTGTACGTAGGTGAAAAAAATTATATGCCTCGAAAATTACAAGCTGTTTATTAACATTTCTTCTAAATAGGTACAATAATTGACTCCTTCCAATACTCAGGCAGTTCCTTCTTATTTCAAATAGAATTAATAAGCTTATGGATCTCAATACGAATTGGTCTACATCCTGCTTTAATAAATTATGCTAGAATTTGATCAATACCTGGTGATTTATATCTGTTTAGCTTGCCAGTAGCCGTCTCAACCTCAGAGGTGCTGAGCTTAGGCACCAGTGGCTCTGCTGTATGTTTTTCAGTCTGCTTATTTAACTGCCAGTATCTCCCGCTAAACTTCCTTGTAGCTTCTACAATCGGCTACTGCCATCAAAACATAAAAATGATGGGGCTGGGTGCTACCAGCTGGAGGCTTTTCCCACCGTCACCACTGGCCTTCCATAATCAGTACCAGCTTAAAGAATTCTGTGCTCCAACTTCGTTGTGCATCCTGTTACTTATCTCCCATTTTAAAACGTACCAAAGTGGACGCTAAAAGCAATTTTGAATTTTTTTTTGTCCCCACAGTTTAGACATGAGGATCAAAATTCTCTTGGGCACGGTGACCCATGCCGATTTACTCTACGACTCTCCCGAGTTTCCGAAATTAGGAGGTCACAACAAAATACATTCCTTACGAACTGAAGCTTACAATACACTTACAGCGTGCTCGTGTGAGAACAAATACAAAAAATTCTGTAAACCTTTTATTGTAAATTTGCATCTTTCATAATTACACCTGGACTTTGGCAAAAAATCGAAATCTCCATCTCTCTCCTTCGTGGCTTTTGTCTAGTGTTCAAGGTTATTTATTACGATGAAGAAGGTACATCTGTGCGGTGGCGAGTTCGTCTTCTTCTCACGTGCATCTTGATGATAACTTCACACGTTTTCCCCTGTTTCCTGAGATCTTCCTCTAACCCTCTCCTGCCAAGTTTCCCAAATAAGTCGGGCCTGTCGCTTTGACCAGTACCCGTTAAAGCCTGTGCTGCCGGCCGTGCTCAACCTGGTCTCTGTCACCTTTCCGCGTGGTTCATCTTCCTGGCTGGTACAGGAGTGATCCTTTCTTCTCCGCTGTGTCGTTTCAACGTTTCTGCCGAGAAGAATGTATCCCTGCACCCCACAGTACTCCATCTTACACAATTCTTCGGCGATGAAATACATGTTCCTCACGACGTCCGATATTAGCTTCATTTTATTGCACGTATTACAAAGAATATACCGATATAATCACAAAACGAAACAAAAGAAAAGGAAATCTAAATTTTTATCGAAAACGAGGCGACAGGACTCCCAGTTACACCGTATATGTAAACTTTTTATTTCCTACACCTACGTTTGGGTCTCAGGCCATACGTAGGCATGTTTGTGTAGTCCATGTAATATATAGAGTATACTAAATTAATAATACCTTTTGAACATTGGGATTTTTATGGAACTCAGCGCTCCACGGCAACTTCGAAATCTACATATTCGGATCCCGAGTATCAATATGTATTCACCTATAATTGACGTATTTGTCTTGGTGAAATCTTAAACAAAAAATTTGCGTACACGGAAATAAAGGTTGTTGTAATCAATCATAACGCATATGTCAATATGAAGCATGTTACACTGGAATTTGACCAAACGGAGAATCGTTAGCTACTCGCGCATATTAAGAAAAGAGGTAACAAGTGGCGTATTCAGTTTTGTGTCAGTCCTCTGTCCACCTCCAACGTCAGGTACTGTTGTCATATCAGCGCCTGATGATAGACGTAGTGACACTATATGGAAGCGTGAAAATTCAGTCTATACCGACAAGGCTGACAACATAAGAAATGTTCATTGCTTTCGATAAGAGAGAAAGGTACATGAATTACACAATCATTTTCTCCTTCGCTTTTCATTCAACAGCAAAAAGTATTCACGGAAACGTGTCTTCAAAGAGCAGATCCCAGTAGACATAGGTTTGGGGCTTCCCGCTTGCTGGAATTGCGGGTTCGAATCCCGCCTGAGGCATGAAAATCTGTCTTTTGTGAGTGCTGGGTATTGTCAGGTAGATGTCTCTGCGTCGGACTGATCACTCGTCCAGAGAGTCCTACCGAATGTAGTGTGTCTGAGTGTGGTCATAAAGCCTCAATAATGAGGAGGCCTTGGCTCACTAGGGGCTGATTCACCATAGAAAAAAAAGTCTTGAAAAAGACATAAGAAGTCTGCTGCATTAGTACAAAGAAATTCATGGCGGAGACAGAAACCGTATGTTGTTGTTTTGATTTTTAATATTTATTGTTGCTTTAAATTTTAAACTTGTATATTTCTCACGCGCATTTAATCCTTGGTGTACTGTTGTCATCTGCTATTGGAATCAGTGCATATCAACTGAAAAACTCGAGGGTTAGGCGCTAACATGAAGTCAGATAAAACGGAAATTGGTAAGAGATTTGCATGAAAATATGAAAGACGTGAAACGTTTTCTTTTGATGCCTTATTGTTTACTGAAAGGGATCAGTAATTGAGAACACACGTAAAAATTTGTTCCCATAAACAGTAGCCAGGTGATTAAGATAGGCTGTCGTCCATCCGTTCTGTCAATACGGATCCTCGAAGTTAGAGGACGTATTGCGTTTCGCTGTTATACACGCACAGTACGGTACCTTAAGGAACAGACCAAAGATACTGCCCTGCTGAGTCATGATGGTAGATGGTGGCGAAAAATGGGGGAAAGAAATTCGTACGGCCCACACCACTGGGTGGATAAATTGGGAGTAGCAACTACAAGTAATCAGACATCATTATCAGAATATACACATAAATACATATAAATACATACAAATATATATAAATAGCGACATTAATATTAAATAAAGTACTACATTTTAAAAACATGTAATGACCGTCACTTTTAATCTTACATTTTACATTTTTAAAAACTTAAAAGAAGGAACTAACCCTAAAAGAAAACATAATAATTGCCACAACGATCTTCGAATTTTAGGTACGTAACCAGAAGTGACAGTCAATATATGGATGTTTAGGGGGAAGTACTTTTACAAGACAGAACCCATAATTCAATGCCTTCGAGAAACTGTTTATAAAACGAGATTAATAACAGAAGCGCAGAGAACGTAGCACGCAATTGAGTGGTAAGAAATACATAAAAGATTCCACACTACAAATGTAAGGGGAAGAATCTGTTTGGAAAACCATGGCGTAGACAGCGAAGTAATATTATTTGTGTGCAAAACTTAATTCATGATGATCTAAATATTACATTCCAAGTGACAAATATATATATATATGTATATATATATACGTATCACCTGTGTGAAGTTTAGATACTTTTCCCATATTATAAATTATTCTAATCAGTTTGCTTTAGAGTTTCACTTCGAAAAGTTGCTGGAAAATCGCTTTGAAACTACATCCATGTACATTACTCTCTTCTGAATATTTAATGAGCTCATACGATGCGATTTTTTACCCTTCATTTGCGTCAGGACGTACTTTTTTTAGTCTAAAACTTTTGTTACGCCTGAGTGACCGCTATGAAGTTAATTTTTCCACAAACCTGGTGCAAGAAGTAGGAGAAAAATTGAAGAAACCGGCGTATGTTAATTCCCCTCCTCGGTGTCCTGTGATGAGTTATCGATTTTCGCTTCTTTTCCTGCAGTAGTTAAGTCAGAAGCTGAGACAGGATGCGGACCTTAATTCAGCTATCCTTGAGTCCCAGACGGGGGGTGTGCTTCTGGTAAGATAGTGGGAAAGGGGGTTGCTTAACTTTACGTTCAGTCCTCCTCGGCTTCTACACACACTGAACATTGTGCAGAGGGAGGAGGAAACGGAGGGCGGTGAGTATCTGGTGTAGTGTTATTATAGCAGGCTATATATTACAATTGATTCATATTTATAATTCCAGCCATCTATTGCCGTCTAACACCGTGGCTCGCTACCTGATCTACGTACTTGTCATATTCGTCGTTAACTGCAGCAAGTACTTGATCAGCATTCAACAAAACAAGCATAAAAGAATTTTATATATTGGATGTATATTATTTTTGCATATATTATTCCCACATAGAGAATAATACATATCATACACTTTGTAATTTATACTCGTACATACTTTAAAAATTCCATCGTTCACACATTGTAAACAATCCAATATTATGTAAAAGGGGAGGCCTCTTGCTGAACACTTTTCTTTTACATCTGTGTTTTACCTGATGATGGCCGATTGTAGACCGACATTTGTAGTAAAATAGTATAAGTACGAAGGAAAGAGTGGTTGTGATTGTCTGTACAAATTAGAAAACGCATAAAGAAATCAGTTTTATAATGAGTTTCTCAACAGTGAAACCATGAAGGTAAATGGTAGCCTACATTCCTGCATACAAAGAAAAATAAGGTTTCTAAAATACCATGGTACTTGTTTCTCCCTTGTTGAAACTTTCGAGCCATTTGGCGTACGTTTACAAATTTTTTATAAATATTATACTCATAGAGATTACCTCCAAACTGTAAGCATAAATTGACTAAAATTAGTAGTACAAACGGCAGACAAGTGACTTTGTGTGGTGGAAAGACACTAGCGCGGCTTACATTTTCAATTTATGTGTAATAGTATATCTTGGAAAGTGTGCAACAGTTGTTGAAGTAACATGTTTAGAGCATGTAAAATGCCAAGAAGGGAAATTTGCGCAATTTGCTCAGCATTCATTTTTTGACGACAACTAGTGAAGCATTGGAGGAATGAATGAGGTACTGGCAAAATACACCATAACGTAAACCCGAAATATTTGTCAGCAATAGCGACCATGGCGGCGATGCAAATATTTTAAGTGGTCTAACAAATTTCATGCATTAAGAACAAGTGCTCAAAGAATAAAATAAAACAAAGTAATGTTCTAATAGGAATTGATATGCATAACTAGAAATGTACGTACAAGAAAATACTCTGATTTCTGCTGGGATTGCTTGCTGTACCTTGCTTGCACCCGAAGCAATCTCGCCCCTTCCAAGCACCACGTTTCGTCTCCTCCAACACGAATCGTCTTTCACGGATACGAACGGAGGATGGGAAATTAATGGAAGCATTCACCTGTGAAATGAGAGTAGTAGTTTCAGTTTTGCAACCTGCAAGATCTCACCCCTTTCTAGCTCCAGCCACCGTTCGGTTGTGACGTCACCTCATTATTGAAGCTAATTACTATCGGAAACCAATATAGTGTCGTTGTGTCCGGGAAATTTAGATTTCTGAACTCCCACTTTACCGCTATCATTAAGAGAGCTGTCGTTATTTTACTTGGTTATTAATTCGTTGTCTGTCATTCGGATTCATTTCCGGTATAAGAGCCGAGGATTTCATCACTTGAAAGATGAGTCAGAGTTAAAAGTCATTTTGTAATAAATACCTAATCGTGCTCACGGATTTTACTCATTACTAAAACACGTGACTACCAAACCTTGGTTTTCGCTAATTACGTTCAACACCAAGAAAGTCTAAAGCAGTCGTTCCATGGATCCCAAGGGATTCGCGGCCAGTTCCAAAGGAATCTGTGGATACATTTCTGTAATGGCTAATATGAAGATTACTTATTTTTTAAATTAAAAGAATAAAGTTTTTCAAAAATAATCGCGGAAATTCTATAATTGGTGATATGTTTATTTCGTATGACCGTTAGAATATTTAATTAAGACATTTCCTGTGTCCACGAAACGAGCGACAGTCATGTTAATTAAGGCAAAATCACGCAATGTATTGTTACGTATGTTACTGGTATGTATTCGTAGCTATCTAAAATCAGTTCCGACATATAACTTTTTAATTTTGGATGCTTGCAGTTCGAAGACTGTATTTATGTGCGTAAATATGTGAGGACCCGTGGTTGTTTTTCGAAGTAAAAAGCTGTCCGTGAAGAAAAACTTTTGGGAAACACTGGAACGTAGCCGCATTCCAGTTACTGGTCAATGCTTCTGAGTTTAACTTTTTAAGCGAAAAATGAAGTACAATAAATAGAAACAAGAAGAAGCTGGAATTTTATGAGATGAATATTTATACTCTGTTGTTTCGGTCTATGTAAGTGTTCAAAGTGGTAAATGGTAAGCATTGCAATAGACTGTCTCTCATCATTATTATAATATGACGCCTTTATATAGAGTAAATCTTCTTTTACACATATATCCTATAATAAAATTATCATATCCTAAAACACAGCAATGAAATAAACACAGAAAATGTGCTAGAAGCTACAAATGAGGTCCGGAATATAAGGAAGTAAATCTGTGCCCCTTTCTTGTCACCAGAATTCAGGAAGAAGTCATAACACACGGCTGAGTAACTAATACCTCTAACATATCACGACGCTCAAATATAAACCAAAATATAGGCTATAACACATTACAATTACACTTCGAAGCAAATTAAAAGATGATTAATTTTAGGCGCGTTCACAACATTGCAAAGAGCAAATACAAGCTCCTACAAGCCTGTCTGTCCGTCTGGCCGTCCGCTTGGAACAAATCCTCTCACATTGGAGGGGTTTCCATAGGATTTTATGTACGAGCATTTTTCCAAAATCTTTCGGGAAAATAACAGGTAATTTACATGACCTACGAATACTTGTCATGGTGTCTCGCTGAATTCTTCTTAGAATGAGAGGTGTTTCAGACAAAGTTTGCAGAGGAAGTCAAAACACATTTTATGTTCAATAACTTTTTAACGAAAATCATGCCGTTTATGAGACAATGTGAAAAAACGTGGAGCAGGTGGACAAGCCATAGATAACAATGTAATAGAGAGCATACGCATTGCATAACTAAGGCTAAAGACACACACTGAGAATATGTAATATTTATGGCTTTTACACGGCAAAAGTGGTTGCACGAATTCGCCTCAACGTTATATGTAGATTGATTGTCGTGTGTACTTTTACACTGGTACTTTTCAAAGCATGTGTAGCGCCAAAAGTAGCTGTTTTCTATAGTTCCTTTTTGTCATGGTTTACAGGTATATTATTATTATTATTATTATTATTATTATTATTATTATTACTATTGTTGTTTTAAAGTAGCACTCTCACAAACGAACTAATAATTTTAAAACTGAAACATCTGTCGCCATCAATACAAAAATCACTAATTATTCACACATACCACATAATAAGACTTTTAAGAATGTGTTGTACTAATTAAAGGAAAGAGTAATATCATGAAGTCCGTGTTGCTCTAGTAGCTGTCTATGTACTTAGAAGCTAGAAATGAAATAATAATAATAATAATAATAATAATAACAATAAACATCCCACTTTATTCTCTGCAATATATATGAAGACTGAGATATAAACAACTACATAATAATCCTACACGTGAAAGCCTTACAGAAAGAAATTCTGCCGTTTTTCTCTCTCCGTTCCACACGTCCTTCTTGTAAACACTGTTACGTACTTCACATTGCCAGCGATATCCTGTATTCTGTGGGGTGCTCTAACCCGTCTATAGTGTGTAGTGTTTGATTTTCTTCTTCCTCGATATTATGGAAAGGATAATTAAAGACTGAACCATTCGTAACATTTTTCTGTTTTAATTAAAACTGGTAATATATTATTTTGACAATTTGTTAAATTCTCTTTTTTCAAAATAGAGGGCTAAAATTAATTAGCTAGCACGTTTAATAGATGGACCAAATTCTCTAATAAATTGACACATCTTTCACTTGTACAAGCTCGCAATTTAAGTCTCCGGAATTAATTTAAAGCGGATATTCTGCAGAAGATTTCTGTCAAGCTTGCAATTCTTTGAACAGTTATGTGTTTATACTTTAAGTATTCCAGCCCCCTCGCAGTTCCATGAAGAGTCATTAACATGAAGGAGCTAAATGTAACATTCGTGCTTTTAATGCTAGTGACATTAAGCCTGTGTTGTTGCAATGACGTCTAAAGTGCGCGGAAGGCCTATAGCCTACACGAGACATCTGGTTAAAACAGAATTCAATAAAG
The DNA here is from genome assembly GCA_013340265.1 of Coptotermes formosanus. Lineage (NCBI taxonomy): Eukaryota > Metazoa > Arthropoda > Insecta > Blattodea > Rhinotermitidae > Coptotermes > Coptotermes formosanus. Next base: position 5,088,769 of record BLKM01001619.1, on the reverse strand, counting down.
CGTGCGCCAATAAAAATAAAAACGTATGCATAAATAAACACAGAGATATGATAAAATGTTTTAAGGGAATGCCTGTAGCATGCACTGAAGAAATGGCAGATGCGTACGCAGGTTTATTAGGAAATATCAAAACAGGGGGAAAAAATTGGAAGAAATAGTCATAGGTGATAATACATTAATTAAAATGGATCTTCAAAATGAGACTGTATGATGGACTGCATTCGGCTGGATGAGTTCAAGAACGTACTAGATTCTTAATTATTACTAATCGTAAAATATACCGGGAAATAAACAACACACAAAAAAAGAACGACCAACGCTGTCCTCTTTAGATTAATCAGCACTCATTATGTCACAAACTACCGTCTTAATATTAGGCATGTAAAAATTATACTCGCATATATAACAACAAAACTTATCGAAAAATCTTTTGAATGACATATGTGAATACAGAGATGAATTTTCGAATTCAATAAATGGCGAGGAAAATTTGACTACATAAGAGAATATAAGCTTCTAGTTAAGATTTACCATCCGGAATTAAGCAGTTAAATATGTTGCATATATACATGCATACATACGGGGCCGCGGTGGAGCAGTTGGTTGAGGCACTGCGCTACAAACCGGAAGGTCGGGGGTTCGATTCCCCGATGGTATCAGTAGACTTTTCATTGGCATAATCCTGTCGGTCGCACTATGGCCCTGGGGTCGACTCAGGAATATTTCCTGGGGGGTAAACGCGGCCGGTGTGAATGGCTGACAACCTTACCACTTTCGTGTGCCGATTGTCTAGAAATCTGGGAGCCTCGACCTCCTGGAACCGTCTGGGCCTGTCCAGGCCTGAAATGGGACTGCTTTACCTTTTGCATGCACACATACATACACACATATATTCTACATACATACATACATACATACATACATACATACATACATACATACATACATACATACATACATACATATACACACACACACACACACACACACACTTAAGAGCTATTTGTCGGTTTTCTGTGCGATAGAATCTTTTTGGCATACTTATATTTCATTTTAAGTCGATATGAATATGCGGTTTAGTGAAAAGGGATAAAACTTTTTCGCTGTTCAAAACTGACCAACGGCAGAAAATTTAACTGAGATTCGTTAAGTAGGTTCGGAGACATGAAATTTGTAGGTACAGGCAGAGTGACAGGAATTCCGCATTACGGTGCAGATTTATGCAAACAAGGCGTAACCACAACGTAATTGAAAATTTACGTCATGACGTGAAATAGACACGCAGAGAGAAAATTGTTGGGAAGTGGACAGATGTTCGGAGAAGAATGTGACGTCACAATGGCGTCGATGAAAGAAGGGCGGAGTAAGAAAAAGAAAACAAAAGCGAAGCATTAACAAGCTGTAGAGCAGAGCACAGTAGTGAGAAAAAAATTATTAAAATTCACACAAAACTTAGCTACGTATGTAAAGGTACTAGTGAACAAATTTATTTATAAAACCCGTGTTACGGCTTAACACTGCTAATTCCGTGCATTGTTCTGTCATCGGTCACTGTATTAAGTACCAACTAAATGCACTGTATTAAATTTAGTATTATTTCATTTCACATTGCCACGACATGTTCCGACGTTTTAACCGTCATCCGCAGGGGGTGCACCAAAGTCTTTTCTAATGCATTAAAAAAAACTTTGGCCACCCCCGTGATGATGACGGTTAAAACGTCGAAACATGTCGGCGCAATGAGAAATGATATAATTCTAAATTTAATACAGTGCATTTAGTTGGTACTTAGTGTAGTGATTGATGACCGTGTTACGGCTTTTTAACAGTCATTTTACATTTTGTGTTTAAAACTAAAGCGAGGGCTACGGTGAGTGCACATTTTGCTAGTAGATATTACGACGATAGTGACCAGTCTTGCATCCATGGAATTGATACATAATATCAGCCATGTGTCGATCGTGGCAACAATCTTAGCCGTTTATGTCAAAAACTACTCTAATTCATGTGATGGTTTACTTCCTTCAGCAGAGTCTGCGTGTCCTCAGAACACTGCATAAAATGGAAAAGAAAGATTGCCTTTTACATAGTGCATTGCACAAATAAGTCTATCAGTAATATTATTGCTTTTCCTTGACAGAATAAGTCCACATGGATGTAACGTAAAATTCACACTAAGTAAAATATTTCATGTGTAGAAATATCTATTTAAAATTTCAGTAAAATTCAAATTAAAAGACAGCCTCATATGAATTCCAGTTTACGTACTACTGTTGTTGAGAAGGTCTACATAAACGCTGGGACTCAGACTTAAGTTTCTGCAGAACAGTTTTATAAACTTAAAAATGCTTAAAAATATTTTTAAAACTAATACTGCAAATTTAACCTAGGGTATTACACATCCAGTTTATATAGATATCAAATTAAGACGGGTCAATCCATTTACAGCTAACAGAGGAAAACTATATGTAGGGCCTATGTATGTATGTATGTATATATATACGTAGTATATGTGTATGTATACAAGTATCTCTGCAGGGGCAAAGATTTTTCTCTTCTCCAGATCTCTCAGACCAACTCTTAGCCCCACCCCGCCTCCTATTCAGTGGGTACCGAAATTCTTGCCCGGGACAAAGCGCCCGAGGAGTGACATTGACCACATAAGCTAGTGCCCAGGTTAAAAGTGCATGGAGATATACCTCCTCTCCAATTATATGACTTCGTGTCTTCGACTGGGACTCCTTTGATTTTTACCGTTAACGCGTATGTGTATAACAAGAGAGACCCAGTTTTCATTTCATGGTCTGATGTTGGTACCCAAGCAGCCCCAGTGCAGTTATCCAGCCAGCAGTACGAAATAAAAATTGTTGTTGACGGCTTATTATAGGACTGTTTATACATAAACCAAGTAGATAGCGATTAACAATATATTTATACATGTTGCTTTCTTCACTTGTATATTGTGAGTTGCTTAACTTATAGAGCGAGATTCAAATCTCACAGGTCCGAGATAATTGTCTCCTACGGGCCATATAAATGCTATTAGTGCCGGCAAATGCCTCTGCAGCGTACAATTCAATGCCTGCCTTCAGGAATGTTTTTGGGGAGCGACAGTTACTCGTCGTTTGTAGCCTTCTGCTCGTGTGTCCGATCTAAACCCATGTGACTCTTATTTGTGGGTAAGCTTGAAAGACAACCTGTATTAAACAGTCTGCAAACACAGATCGAACTTGAAGAAATTATCAGGCGCCAAATGTCAGCAATACCTAGACAATAATTTTGTACATTTATTAATAATCTCACCACCAAATATAAAGCATATATGAGAGGTGAAGGAAGTAATTTCCCACACGTATTTCGACATGCCTTAACTTATAATACACACAGGCGCACACACACAGATGTATATATGTATATATATGTATGTATATATACATATATAATGCGAAGAAGTATAACGCCGGTAAGCTTGCCATGAGTCTGGATTCAGTTTTAAATTTAACTTGTCCCACATGTGCAAAAGGCATGTAAGGGACGTCATTTCTGCCTGTCTATCTGTTTGTCCGTCCGTTTAGACCTTTCAATATGAAATCTCCGGAAAAATTTTAACAAAATATCATAAGAATTTTATGAGAGTGAACGTCATCAGAAATTCTTCCTTTTTTTTTAAATGAACTAAATCCGCTAATAATAATGTAGCGTGGGTTACACAAATAAGGAGGCAGAATGATGGACAGAATTGTGAGAAGATAAAATTTTGAAGGAAGAAGTGAATGTTTGTGCGTACTATTTTGACATTCGCCTGAATAAAGTTACGTTACTCGGTAATGCAGCCTCATGTCCTCTATGGGTACCTCAGAAATTACACATGTAGTTCTTCATCCCAAAGCCATCGTCTTAAGCAGGAAACCCTGAAAAAATCGGGCGAAAATCCATACGCAGTTTGGGTTTCCGACTTGGTTTGAAAGAAGCAGAAGCTCCGTCTGCAATGGAGATCTATACAATAATGTGTGAATAATCGGGCTCGAAGAATCGTACGGGCAGCTACCATGTCCGGCCAGCCTTTGACCTCTTCTTTACTTCTTGTTAGCCAATAGAGAATATGAGGCTGAGAGAAAGAATAGAAAGGCCACTTGACGTTGTTTGTTTCTCTTCGGATGCTCCACTTTCCAGCTTTCTTCTTTGTGTGAGAGGAGAACAGGAGTGCTGTGCGCCCTACAAGAAACTTAGTAATTTCGTTTTAACTGCTCTCAGGAATTCACTGACAAACTGTATAAACAAAATTACTGCCTTTTGGTAAGGAGGAACAGACGAGTCAAAATAACCAGTATTTTTATAGACCACATTCAGAGACGTCAAAATCAACACGCGTATCACAGAAGTTGAAAAGGAAGTAAAACGTGTCACTGACTTGTAAATGTCAACATATTTCTAGGAACGTCAGCAAATATATTCCACAGTAGAAACAGTTATACCGTACATATTTTCGTGTGTAATTTCATCTAAGAAAAAACATATGTGGAACATCGCTGAATATCATCTAGGATTAGAAATTTAAGGACACCGGACGATAGCAAGAGTGTTAATAAATTTCCCCTCTCTAAAGCAAACTGCAACCTGAAAGATTATCATTTTCTCTGACGTAACTGCTATTTATATTTTCGAAAATTTATAGGTCAAATAATGGAATAGCAACGCGGATTATAACAGTACTAGGTATAAGCTTCATATGCAGAAGTGTTACAATATGTGGCGAAATTAGTGAAAAACTGCAAGATAAGCCCACATGTATATTGCACCATATTTACAAGAGGGCCGTTGTGTGTGGGCGCGTGTGTGTGTGTGTGTGTGTGCGCGCGCGTGTGTGTGTATCGTACATATTTCATCACTTGTTTTTCCATACAGTTCCATCTTTTTTACGACTCGTCTTAAACCTCTAAGCATAATTCTGACCACAGTCTACTTATAATTCTCATTGTTATAAGATTTCTGAATTGTGACCACAGAATGTTTTTAGGGATGTCGTAAGGATTTTAGAATAAGGATAGGCAAGTTACACATAACGTACATTTGAGGCGCGTTCGATTAATCGTTATTGCCGTGGAAAAGCAATCATTGTTATATATTCTGAGTGTGTGTTTGTAGCCTTAGTTATAAGGCATTCAAGGCGTTTTATATTGTCACCTGTGGCTTATCTGCTTCTACCATATATTTCCACATTATCTCTTAAATGACACGATTTTCGGAAAAAAGATATAGATAATTTATGTGTTTTGACTTTCTGTGCAGTTTTGTGCGAAATATTTCCTATTCTAGGTAGAATTCAGAGAGATATTATCGTAAGTGTACGTAGGTCTTCATATAAAGAACCCGTCATTCTTGTCACATTTAATGAGACTTGCTTTTTCTCGACAAGTGTTCGAAAAATGCTCAAATATCAAATTTCATGAAAGGCTGTGCAGTCGAGATGAGTTTCTTCATGCAGACTGACAGACGGACAGACATATGGACGGACAAACATGAAGAAGCTATTAGCACTTTTAGAAATTTTACGAACTCGTTTAAAGTGATATTTATCTTAAATATAATCAACAACAGAGTCGTTGTTTTGAATATGCAGTTTTCTTTCTGGAGTGTTTAATAAGGTTCTAAAAATTATTTATTGGATCTAATTTCATTAAAGTTACGGACTTCTTACGTCGTCTAATGCGCTACAACTAATAAGTTTAAAACAATCCTTCATTTCGGGCACAGCATCAGTCCCCGTCTTCGGGCTGCTTCTAGAATATGATGTTGCTCCAAAATCATTTACATTCTTTCTTAATAAACTGGCGTCAAGTCAATGACCACAAGAGTTTCCGAAGAATGTTTCAGAGGAAAATATGGAGACAGAAGCCAATCAGCTTCTACCTTCACTTCCCCGAAACGTAGCTTAGTACTTTTATTATACAAAAAACACTAATCACCAACAAACGAACAAAGAGAGTTTTATCATCAATCGTAACACACTCCTACATGTTTCGACCCTGCTGGGTCATCTTCAGGGAGAACTTTTTTGTTATTGTTACACTAAGGTTGCACTTTATAGTTGAGTGAGAATGTGCTGCTGACTGTCTACTGCGTTGATTTTGGAGGCGTGAACTCTCTGCGGTCCCGGCCTGCAGCAGGCCGGGACCGCAGAGAGTTCACACCTCCAGTACACAGTACACAGTCAACAGCACATTCTCACTCAAATATAAAGTGCAACCTTAGTGTAACGGTAAAAAAAAGTTCTCCCTGAAGATGACCCAGCAGGGTCGAAACATGTAGGAGTGTGTTACGATTGATGATAAAACTCTCTTTGTTCATTTGTTGGTGATTAGTGTTTTTTGTATAATATAGTGCACGGACATGGAACACATTAAATTTACTATTATTATATTAATTTTATTATATTATACGGTGCCGATCCCAGTGGCCGAGCGATCTAAGGCGTAGTTCTGCGGACAAGCGCTTGCTGGGATCGTGGGTTCGAATCCCACGGGGGGCATGGATGTTTGTCTCTTGTACAGTGTTTGTGTTGTCACGTAGAGGTCTCTGCGACGGGCCGATCCCTCGTCCAGAGGAGTCCTACCGACTGTGGTGTGTGTCTGAGTATGATCAAGTGAAAATAAAAACCCTCTACACCTACTGTGAACAAGTAGGTAGACAAGGGAAGGACTACGAAACGAAACGATATTATACGGTAGAAAATACAATGAAATTAATAAAATTTGATGCGACATACCATCGCCAGAATGTTATAAAATATTTTTTTCTCGAGCTGCATGACATTTTATAGGATTAGAATAGAATAGAATACATGAGGGCCGGTAACGCAGCTATCCTTGAATATTATATTTTGGCTTCGTTACAGCAATTAATGTATACAGCTTACACTGCAGTTATTCTTCCTTTAAACGAACGTACTAAATGCAGCATCGTACATCACAGAGATAACGATGTTGGCGCCATAACAGCTGCTTTTACTGATTGCGTAGTGACATGTACAGCATCGTAAATGCAGTTCATTGTAAAATTCAATGTGCAGGAAATAAATACGGCATGAACTAATAAAATTTTGCTTGTATTATTAACCCTTTAAAGACGAAGCGTATCTGTTTTATATAAGGACTCAGTTAAGTCCTATGAATTCGCTTGGTGAAGTTGTCTTCCTGACAACGAAAGTAGATGAAACTGTACTGAATAAGCAGCTGCGGACAACAGAAAAACAGCTGTCTCGAGCTTGAGCATTAGGTGGCTTGCTATCAATTCTGCACAGCAAAAGCTGCCACATTAAAAAGTGTTAAGATTTTATAGAGATGTAATGACTTGAATAATGCATTTGGTAAACAACCGTAAGATACTTGTTTGAAGTCTTTGCTTCTCAAATAGTCCAACAGTACTTACTTCGAACTTCCGCTGTGTACAATTAATCTTCTGCAAAGAATCCTGCTAGCACGGTAGCCACTGGAAAGGCGGAATTTATCAATCATGCGAATAAGTTGTCCTGTGTTAAGACTGGGGATTATGAGGTACATACTACTTGCTTAAAGCAAGAATTTTGGTAAATAGTGAAGAGCCCTAGTCAGCTGAAAAAATTTATCTAGCATACCTCTCGATGAAAATTTGCCAAGTTGTGTCTAATAATTTTACACTGCAGAACATACGGCTGTGTTTTTGAGTCAGCCAATAAACAATTATCCAGTAGAGTAATAATAAATATTATTTGTGCAATCAGTCAAATATATTAAATTCTCTTTGACGATTTTGAAATTGTTTACTCCCCCATTTTAATTCAATGTATACATTTTTTAATATTAAACCAACAAATGCACACAATATACACAATCCTACAGTTTCTGTAAATCCTCCGAAAAGTTTCTTTGGTGTAGCATTTTTCTCATGAAAGTATTACAGCAAGTCCCCTAAAAACCAACTAAAATATGCAAATTACATTCGTAATGATTGTGTATAGGTAGCTTTGGCAAAATTTTTTATGTAGGTTACTTGTCTATATTAAAATCATATATCAAATTTCTGGTATGCATTACATTATCGTCTTCCAATTTAGTACAAAACAACTGAATGAAAGGTCTTTTTAAAATGTACCATTTTATTTTTATCGTAGGTTTTCCCCCATTGCGCAACAGCCCATAGTGGACCAGGGCTTACTCATGATCGAGGCCTCAAGGTCACACTCAGACACACCACACCCGGTAGGACTCCTCTGGACAAGTGATGAGTCCGGTGCAGAAACCTCTACTTGACAACACACAACACCCACAATTCGAATCCAGCCCCCGGCGGGATTCGAACCCACCATCCCAGCAAGCGAGCAGCCACAGACCCATGCCTATTTTATTTTAGTAGCATATTTTTATATAATCTTTCATCCAGCTGCTTTATACTGAATTGGAAGACGATAATGTAATGCATACCAACCCTTTCGATGTATTATTGATCATATAAACTATTAACCTGCGTGCACAGCTTAGGCGAGTCAAGGTGTATGCGGTCATTACAAATGCAGTTTCTGTATTTTACTTGTTTTTAGAGGACTTGGTGTATTAACTTCATGAGGAAGGTGCTGTAGTACCCAAACTTGTCGGAGGATTTATATATGGAAAACATACGTTTGTATATGTTGTGTGTGTGCATTTGTTGGTTTAATAATAAGAAATACAAATTGTCGTAGATCATTTTCACAGGAGCCACTAATATCTGAAATCGAAAGTATTTTGATTTTAAAGAATGGGACTGAATGTTAAAATTATTTTATTTTTAAAATACAATAATATTACCTTGTAAATATAAAGTTACACATTACACGTTGTTCTTCTTTCTGAGTCGTCATAGCAGTTTTCGTGTGTGATTTTTTTTTGCAAAATGCTTATTTTGATCTAATTGCATTTCTTCTGCTCTTATTTATCACTAAGCTTTACCTACAAATGTGGCAAGCAGTGACTCTTCCTCTACCGAGTATTAACTGACTGGTATTCACGATGGAGACGCTGCCTGTTTCCAGTAAGGCAGTACAAATTTTTAGATACTGTTACAAGAACGTTATAGCTACAAGATTTACTGAAACTCCCTAATGTTCAAGGAGGAAATGCAAAAAACGGGACCTGTTTAAGGGAACTGTGCTTAGAGTTTTCTCCTTTGCGTCGCTTTTAGAAATAAATGCGTGTAACCGGCGTTCTTAACTCTCTTGAGAATTGTGGTTAACTGAACTCGTTTTCATTCTAATCTGTTGCTGTACATGTCTAAAGTGAAGTGCTGGAAATGGGCTGGGGATAGGGATAAGGGAGACATATCCCCTAAGGTTTACTTTTTCCTCCAGAGACAGACAAGGAAAGTTAGTTTTTACTCACTCAGCTCAAAACTTTCTTCTCATTGCGGTAAGTTGGCGTTAAGTGAATGCGCCCATCGATTCCTGCCTCCCACTTCAGCGCTCAGGGCGCCGCTGCTGCTACTTCCGATGGCCCAAGCCAAGAAACGAGGCAGGAGAGCTAACTTAGCTGAAGTCCCTTTGCAGCAGTAATTATAGAAACAATATGAAACTAAATCGAATTTTGTAATGGAATATAATGGATTTCAAGAGAAGAGAGAAGTGGGTTCCCCAAATCATAGAAGAAGCTGAATTTTGAACGAAAGTGATCATCAAGGTTATTCCCTTTTCCTTTATCCGTTAATTTCCGTCATAAAAAAGGTTTACTAGTCCATTTGCCTACCCTCTGAACCCAGCAATTATGTATAAACCCACGGAGTATCTTGAAATTTAATTAGAAGGGAAGTAGTGTGCACATCTTCTAGTCATGTGTATTGTTAATCTCATTCTTGTTAACTACACGTCAGCGATTATGTAAACAAGACTTCCTTGGAGTAAATTTCAATGTCGACGACTACGTCATATCCAATGATTCGCTCCAAAGTGTGATGTTTAACTGATCCGCTTTTCAGTATATTTTCATTTTCAGTGGAACATAAGGCCCATGAGTATTTTCGTAGCGACCCGCCAAAGATATGCATAAAGAACCTGAAGAATGTAGCCTTTATCATTTTCATGACGTTATTTTCCCATTTATGCCAAGGTCAACTAAGCTGGCCTTTCCTTTCTTGCTTATCATCTGAATTTGTGCAAGCGTTTTACATTTCCATGCATGCCACATGAAACAAAACAAAACAAACAAACAAACAAACAAACAAAAAGAAGAAACCACTGACCCTAAGTTTTGAAATTGACGATCGTGTTTAGATTGACAACACAATTGGTATGGCGCAAGACAAAAATTATGTGCACAGATAATACGTGTTTCTTATTTGTAGTACTGGTCACATGTTCCCGTAACTTGCTCATTCCAATGAGATTACTGTCATGTAAAGCACATGAAAAATATAATTTAATGATGCAGTTGTATTGACTATAAACATGGTGTACAATTTGCATTACAGTGGCTCTCCCAACAGGCCTTTGTCACGGTCCCCAATGGCAGAGAGAAATTTCTGACACCTGATTATGAAAAACATTCAAATGCAAAAATGGAATAGAAATTTTATGTTACCATTAATAAATTGTTCCGCAAACAAGTTTTATTATGGAATTTGCATGCCTCTTCATTTAGTAAAATACGCGATGCATTCAAAAGGGTATAACGTAAATTGTCAAGAAAAATAATCTTTATCAAGAAATATAAAACCCGCGTCTATTACGTCTGTAGTGCTTGGATGTCTCGCTTCCAGTAACACTGTAGCTCTTATTACCCTGCCTATATAGCCGAGATGGCTTTTTCGTATACCGACTACGCCATGGGCGGTTGATCGAGAAATCTTATTCTGTTTTCCGGCAGGGAAAACAATTTCGGCCTTTACCGGCTCTGGATCTCATACAGCCTCCTATTTCATGCACATTTGAATTCTTTTCAGCAGGTATAGCGGCTGGGGTGTAAACATAACAACTGTTTCACTCAATTCCGAGGTAAGAATAAGCAGAGTTATGCTGGTACATCCACTCCCTCATATATCTCTACGGTTGAACAGAGATAATCCTTATATTCTTAATACGGTTATGTTGATTACTGTATTGAAAACTGGAGAAAATGTGAAATGAAATGTAAAAATATTTTATAGTGTCAATACTGCATATACGAAGTGGCAGTGAAGTCAGTGTTAATGCCATTTTATGAGATCGCGAGACATTTGGAGGAAAGCTGACGCACACACCTAATTCACGAATATTTCTTCTGCCAATTAAATTAAGGCTGTACTTTTGGAATTACATAAGGCCTGCAGAAGTGTTCTGCGTCGCTCTCCGTTAGTTCATAGGATCTTGCTTCGTCTAGTATTTGTAGGATTTCATCCTAAAACAATGGGACCACTTACACGTCCAGTACGTGCAGATTACCCTATCCACCTAAGCTCTTCTTTCAGACGTCCATTGTGTCATTGTTCAGGTCTCTGCGAAGTGTGGTAGTGTCAGGTGTTATTCAAACTCCTCGTCACAGTTTGCCTTCTAAATCTGTCGTGTGTCCTTCTTCTATTGTGCTTTCCATTAACGTATCCTTGGTTACCAGGAGAACATAATTTCCCTACACATTGTTTTCTACTGAGTCCTCTCGTTCACAACAAATTTACAGAATAATTCATGCAGTGACCATATACTTACTATAAACCTATCTTGTACATACAAACCATGGGCATGAGGGCTGTAGCTCTTTAAGTAATTCAGTGACGGTGTTGCAGCGTGGAATGGAAACATACAATAATATACGGGCCGTGGGTGATATAAAGTGGAATGGAAAGTTAATCACATTTTTATGAGTGTATACGGATTTTCAGAGGCGGTGTTTGGTTACTTAAAGGGATTATAACTGTGTTAAGTTATATACTCAGTCGAATAAATTAAGTAAAGGCATGAAAATCCTCAGCTTAGAACAAGAATGGAACCCGGAAATTTTTGAACACAAACAAGATTCCACCTTACCGAGTACATCGCTTTTGTACCTTAGTTAAATTTATAAGTATGAAATATTTTATTTCATGAGCTACACGTAAAAAATATGGCCTAACATATCTGACACCTAAAAGATATAAATATTTCCTTAGGTAAAAACTGCTCCATTCAGACATGTATGGAAGAGAAGGCACTCTTTATTTCTGAAATACATGCACATTACTGCGCAGTTTCACACACCGACCATTTCGTCCCTGAAAGAAGGCAAACACGTCCGCCGGGTGGGCCTGAGAACGGCTCCAGACATCTTTACTACCTCGGCTGAGTTATATGGGCTCCTACTGATTCACACGGAAAATGTAACTGGTGATAAGAATCGGAAAATGAAGACAGATGACTGTAGGCCCACCATCAAGTATAGTTAAGATAAGAAAAATAGACAAAAATTTAGTCAAACTTTCCTGCACCTATCTTCGAATGAAATTGTAAAAAATTAATCTAATTTTTGAATGTTGAGTGTAACATAAATATAATACACCGCACACCATGTTTACATCTAAGCCTAATAATGCAGTATATCACAGTCACAGTGCGTTATTCGTAAATCGCTTATATAGGTTGTCCTTAAAATGTGCCTCAAAACGTCGGGAAAAAATCCGCCATTCCAAAAGCTTGTAAACATTGTATACGGCATTGGGTTCGGAATGCTTCTTCGCTGACTTATTTCGAAAACAAATATTGTGAAAACATCATTCATCATGGTAAACATTCTGCAAGGCAATTATTTGTCATAAATCTTTATTTAAATCCAAAATTTTTACTTAATTTTTGTGATAGGAAACGCAGAAACAGATACAAGAAGTACTTACGTACGTCTAAGGCAAACACGTATCATAGAGTTTACAAGCTTCAGAGGCTTGTGTTTCGTCGGAAATATTCCAAGTACCCATGTTCATTGCAGACGCAAGCCCCAGCGCATTGCCGCATTTATTCCAGTTTACGCCTAAAATTTCTGGCATATTGTGAATGGTCTCAGCCTGCCAAAATACGTTCACAGAGACTCTCCACACTTAAAAATGGGAATGCATACAACACAGGTTTTAAATGTTTCCACAAATAAAATTCCAGCGGATTTTTTCGTGAGCTGCGGAGGTAATAATGCAGCCAGTTCACCTCTACGTATCCAACGATCAGATAAATAACACGATTCAGAAACTGGCGCGCAGCGAGTGTACAATGAACAGGACCTCTGTCGTGTATAAGGCACATGGTTTGTCGTATCATCAATGGGACAACTACAAACACTACAGGCAGGTGGTTTTCCAGCAAAGCTGTGTAATTTGTCCCGGTGTGACAGGGAGGAAGTACGTACATAGTGTCTCAGTAAACAGTCAAAAATAATTCCGACCCAAATGTAGATAGAAAGCTGTTGCTGATAATGTGATCAGCAATTCCGTAACAATTCTCTTCTGCCCACAGATGCTGGTTGTGGAATTCACGATTACATCTCTGGTGAAACTTTCCTCAACCGTAAACAACACCAAAGCAATGGACGCCGGGTTAGCACATTGCTGCTACAACCAGTGGCATAACGTATATCGTTCTGCGGCGCTATGACTACACAACGAGCGAATGAGAAAAGTACACACCAGCCGGAAGTGGTACTAGCGTGGTGGCAGCCAACTATATCGTAGGCCAGATTGTGTGCGTTAATGTACCTTTGGTTTTCTGCTACCAAAACGTGTTTTTATAGAAGTATCGAGAAAAATATTCTAAATGGTAAAGGAAGCATATCGGGAGCGACATTCATGTAAAATGTTTTCATCTTTTGGTATGTGGAACCTATTTCGAAAGTTTGCAGCGCATTTTAAGAACCTTCTCTATGTTAAGCTGATGGTAACAAGCAGGTGCTACTGATTTCATATAATACAAATGGGTGTAGTGACAAAAAAAAAGTTATGTAGTACAAACTAATAAACCTTTCGGCAAAATAATGTGCAATCTGTCATTTATGGCGTCAGTGATTATAGTTTTAACATGAAATTACTTAAAACATAGAAATTTCATGATCACAGGCAGATATAAAGTTATACACGCAGACCTAAATATTTCAGTGCCAATCCTGAAGTCTTCGTTCTAACTCCGACAGGTATTTATTACTCTTTATTCTTCTTTTACGTATTGCGCATCAAAATACCGACAAAGATTTGTAATACAGTTTTATAGAGTTTTTCCACACTTATTTTTCTTTTCTTCGTAAGATCTGGTCCACAATGACACGGCGGCACCGGAAGCACATCCTGTTTCTCTCTGCGTGATTTGTGCATTTGTTTATAAACACTACGTTATTTTACTCCATTGTTGCCGCTATCATGCGCACACTTCAAGTCTTAATTCTTATCAGAAGACAAGAATGACGATTTCTCTTTCACTTTGACTTCTTAAAGAGAGCCTATTTACACAGATAGCAATTAAATATCCTGTAACAAAGCAAACACAAAACGCCATACACACATATAAAACGAAATTTAGCGTAATTTACGTTACTTATTCTGGTCATCCCCTGCGTAAAACTACACTAGAATAACATAAGAGAAATCTGGCCTGCAGGTTGTATAAAAAATACCCGTCAGAGGATTACATCATAAGTCTTATAGGCATGTGAGACCGAAAGTAGCAGACATAACGTGGCAAAATATCTGAATTTATTCTGGTGTTGTCTCATATGGACTTAGGCAGCGTAACGACGGGAGGTAATTTTCATAAATTTCTTAAACACTATTTTCAACGTGATTAATTCCAGCAGCTAAACGGCATTTCACTACAATTAGAGCAAATTTCTAATTTACTCTCCACATTTATTTTTACACATATATTCCGGGCAATTTCATATTTCCGTACAGCGCTGTCAATTACGCACCACAATTACAAATTTATATACAAGCCAACCACTTAAAAGTAAATTGTTTCTGTGGTCATATGCTCCATGCGCAGAAACTGAAATGGGGAAGGTGCCTTAAGCTCCATTTACTCTCAACTCAGTGCAAAGCTGCTTTTTTAAATTTTTCTACGTTTCTTTATATTTCAGTTGCCCTTGTCATTGTTGTTGCCGTTTTTGTAGTTTTATCCTATTTTTATACTACTGCTTTAGCTGCTGCTCTTGACCTTCGCTTTCACATGCACATATTTAGTAGCATACTACTGCATACAATTGTAGCAAAAAATCGTGTGAACTTTCCACATTTGTTGAGCCTTTAGTACATGAGACCTTAGTGTGCGCGTTGTTACGCTAGCTAACATCGTTGCTGTTTGCAGAAAGGTTGTTAATACCAGCCTTTCCTGGTCACAGTAATTCATGGTTGATATATTGATTACTGTGTAGCAAAACTGAATTTATTGTATAAAGTGTTAAGGATATAAGATGCATAGCTACAGAAATGTCACGTATAATCCAAACCTAAACAGCTGGATAAGAGGTTCCATGATGACAGTTTAACTGAAGAGAAAGGTAATGCAATATAACTAACTAACTAAGTAAGTAAGTAAGTAAGTAACTAACTAACTAACTAACTAACTAACTAACTAACTAGATCCATGGAGCAGAGTCCTTCTTGAGAAGCTAACAGGTCCTCAACAAGTCAAGAAATTATCCTCATTTTATTGAATCGGAAGTTTCATTACCGCATTTACAAGTGCCCGCTAACTTTCCCTATCCTGAGCCATATTCAGTCCAGCTTCTGCCTCCGCATGGGAATTTTTAAAGATCTATTTTAGTAGGATCTTCTCACCTAAGCCTAGGTCTCCCAAGTGGTCTTCTTCCCTTAGGTCTCCTCACTAAATTCCTGTATGCACCTTTCCTCACCCCATGCGTGCCACATGCCCAGCCCATCTCATTCTTCTTGATTTGATGACTTGAATAATATTTGGTAAAGAGTAAAGATTATTAAGCTCTTCGTTATGTAGTCTTCCCCTCTCCCTTCTTACCCCTTCCCTCTAGGGTCCAAATATTCTCCTCAGCACCATATTCTGAAAGAACCTCATCCTGTGTTCCTCCTTCAACGTGAGCGACCACGTTTTACACTCACGCAAAACAACAGGCAGAATTCCAGTTCTGTATGTCTCAGTCTTTATATTTTTGGATAGCAAACTGTAAGACAAAACATTCTGCACCGAATGATAGCAAGCATTCCCTGACTTCAGTCTGCTCCTGATTTCTTTATGAATGAAATTTTGATTCGTTAGGGTTATTCCCAAATACTTGAATTGTTCTACCCTTTCAAAGGATTTATTATCTATCTTAATATTGTGATCTTGTCAAGCATTCTGATCTCGAAGCATGACCATGCACTTAGTTTTCACAGCATGTACTTGTATATTAATATCCTTAATTGCAATACAGGACAGAAAATACTATGTTAAAGTGTGGATGTATAATTATTAAGTTACATTACTCTTAGTGAACAAAGAGTATGAATATTTTATCCACTAGGGTACTGAATAAATTTAATTCCTGCGATACTATGCAATAGAGTACTTGTTTATAGGTACCTGAAGTATTTGATGATTGAAACATCAGAAAAAAACGAATTCAAATATCTAAATATTGATTTTAATTTGCTTGTTACATTTAGGTAGGCTTTCGCATCATTCAAAAGATAGCTAACTTAAAAACTTTAAAAGCGGGAAGCTGTGTACCAACTGTTGCAAGAACCCTAAATAATCTGTGAACAACTGAATCTCCAAACATACATGCTCGTGTTAAAAATTAGAAGAACATTCTCGTCCCATAACTTCGAGGGTAGTGAATCGCCTTGGAATTTCATTAAGTACAACACAAATTACATATAAAACTCAGGGATCAGGGATCTTGATATAATCCACTTTCTTAGCTGATGCTAAAATAAACAATTTCTATTACAGTAATTTGTAACTTTTCATTGTTAGACTTTAATATATATTAGAATTAAGAATGGAAGCACGGGTAGGAACTGTATGAGGCAGCAACTACAGCAGTATTCACGGCTTTAATTACAGCCCTCCTCAGTTCTGCTAGTCTAACAACATTTCAAAGGATTCTCGTGTTTTGTTTACGTTCAGGAAACTTTAATCTAATTAAGCTACAACGAAACTCAGAAGGGGGATTTTATACAAGTATTCTTCAGTTAAGTTGTGTATCTTCTGTTTCGTGTGATCAATTCTCAATACTTTCTGAAACGAGCCTTTTAAATAAATAATTTTTCAATTTTATCAGGTCTGTCAGAGTTCAAAGATTCTCTTATTAGAGCATTTAAAATTACAATTTTATCGTACGAGTAAAAGAATATTCTAGCTAATATATATCTAAATTTAACCTCTTTTTTTGACAAAGATAAAATCTTATAAATGAATGGGACACTATAGTTTTGTTAAGCGTAAATACAATTTTCCAAATGCAGTGTAAGGTACTTTCCTTATGCCTTTATCCTTGATGTGTCCTTATTGAAGAAACAAAATCATATCGCTATAATGCTAATAACACTACAAATATCACACTGCACAAACCACACACCGTAAATATCTTAGCACCGATAGAGAGACAAAATTCGAAAATTTTACTTCATATTAATTGTTAACCTTAAGCGTAGCAAAGAGTTTAAAAATTCGGTAAATTTGTAACTGCTGTTATGCAATACGCCATAAAAAGTTGTGCTGTCTAAAAGCACATTATTAAATATTTCTTTGTATTTACGAGACACCTACTCGTATTTCTACGTACTTTATGCAACAAAGAATTTGATAAGCCTGTAATGAATCGCGCGCAGGTAAGAAGTATAACGTCGTCAGTCGTGGTCTTTTAAAATCGACATAATTCAGAATGCACAGAGGTCGGCCAAAATAGCGCTCTATAATTAAGGGATAATTTTAACGGTCATTATATTTATGCCTACCTACTCTAAAATTTCCTTATTTCTTCTGTTTATTTTTAACGGAATAAGCCTTTGCAATATATTTTACAGCGTTGTAGTAATAGGGACTATGCAGCGTCAAATGTTAGTATGACTGGTGGATGGAAAACAACTAGAAACAGTCGACGCATAATCGTGGCATTATCTAGGCATGTGCCTAGAGAGAATAAGGAAGACCACGAAAAAGTCACAGGATAATCGACGACCCAGCTCGGTTCTCTACTTGGCATCTACAAAGAGCAAATGGCACACTTCCTCATGAATATTCTGCAGTTAGTTCACATCGGAATATGGCGTCATGCACAGTACGGTCGGTTCTGTAGTGCAGTTTCTTATAGGGACATATCCCTTCCTTATTGAGACAAAATAATTACACCCTCAGCGATATGAGATTCTCACAGCAGTGTTGATATTGGGACACTGTGTATTGTCGACTGGCAAACTGTACATAGAAGCTGTTAGACAATTAACAAGTCATAACATATCAGAAGACTTTAAACTTCCATTATTAGGCGAATCTTAACCAATATACCAACAAAGGATTGTCTGAGTCCTGACACACTGTAGACTTCTGTTTCCATCTCGGATAGAAGTTTGTCTGCTTCGTCCCTGACAATATCAGTGACAATACCCACCATCCACTTCGTCAGCTTTAAGCTTATGACCTAACCGACAACAATTTTCCAGCTTTAAAAAGTGACAACTAATAATGCCCTTTCAACAAGATGACGCACTTCCATAACTTTAAGTTTTCTTCTATTCTTTGCAAAGGACGTTTCCCCGAAGAAGGTTTTCATTACCCGAAACATGTAGGCAGAAGATTACGAAATAAAAAATAGTTATTTACAGTTACATGTGCAATTAGTTGGAACAAATAGTGTATACAGATTCTTATTACCTGTTGTGTGAACTTCACACGACTTCACACCAGACTCGTGAAATTCTTATAGAAGGATGGCGTGTAGATTCTTAGTTTACATTTTTCCGTGAATTTACTGAACATGAAGTATCAGTCCGTTCCTACAGCATTTCTGTACTTTATTTCACTGACAGCCAACAACATTCTTCAGAGCACTTGTCAAAATGTTTAAAAATTATCCGCTTTTCACCATTATTAAAAGGCTTTCATTATTTGTGTTTCCCTACCCCATACCGGCCTGCTGATCAGCTGTAAAGTCTGCAATCAGACTGCATGCACAACGTAAGGCGTATCATTGAAACATACCTGCAAGCTCTATAGATGTGGGAAACTTTATATTTCTTTTCATTTTCACGTTTCTTAAAAATCTTTTACAAGAAAACTATTACTTAACATGGGACTACTTCATGGCTGGTGTTTGTCTTCTTCACCCAGGAACTAATTGTTTGTAAAACACGTGGCTTTATTCAGATCGGGTTTGAACTTAGATTGAACTGAGAACGTAGACTTACTTCTAGACAAACCTGTTTTTTAAAATCCCATAGGGCTAAAAATATAATTGAAACTTGGTCTATGTACTATTTAAAAAAACCGATGTAAA
Organism: Coptotermes formosanus; assembly: GCA_013340265.1. NCBI lineage: Eukaryota > Metazoa > Arthropoda > Insecta > Blattodea > Rhinotermitidae > Coptotermes > Coptotermes formosanus. The sequence goes on along the minus strand of BLKM01001619.1, from coordinate 5,069,333 downwards.
AACAGGAAACATTCAACATCGAGAAAATTAACTTACTGCTCTAAATCCTATATATAATACACAAAAAACAGAAACTCTATTAGGAACTTGAAAAGTATTTGGTTAGAAACTGGCACAGAAAACAGAAAATTTATTTTCCCTCATCGTTACCAAAATTCAGGGCACGACCGCAGCACACACACAACAAATAATACCGTAAGAAATGTACACAATTTAAAATAATTTGAAACGATGCCAATATAATAAAACTGCGTTCGCAGATAACTTATTAGCAGTGCAAAATAGGGAGATGTTTTACCATTCAGTTCAGGATATTTAGTCCTTCCACCTGCAGTCTAAAACGTAATGATTCAGGTACACAATCCTACTATTTTGTACAGCGTGATGCTACGTGTCGGATTTTAATGGAAGCAAGCAACGCTGGATATTTGTGAATAGAGTGTTGACGAGAATATTTGGACCCAATAGGGAGGAACTGAGGAAGATAGGGAAAATTGTGTAATGGGTGTCTTCGTAATTTGCAAGCCTCACTAAAATTTCTACGGTGATCAACGCACAAAGAATGAAAGGGATGCGGCGTGTGGCACACGAGTTAGAACACACACACACACACAACACACGCACACGCACACACACACACAGAGCAATGCTAAAGGAAATAAATCGCTTGCTAGAGCAGAATGAAAATTGAGGATACTATTTAAATGGGTTGAATAACATAGGCTGGATAAATGTGGATTGTCTTCTACTGGCTCAGAACAGGGATTGATGGTGCGCTCTGGTGAAAAGAGTATGTTCCATAAAATGCTAGGAATTTCTTGACTAGCTAAGAAAATCTTGGCTTCTGTAGAAGGTCTGTGCTCCAAAGGATTTTCTGCCTTCCTGTCTGTTTGCTTGTTTGGTTGCTTGTTCAGTTAGTTAATTATTTAATTAGCTACTTAATTATTCAGGTAGTTATATGTTAATGTGTGTGCGTGTGACGGACCTGGAAAGAGGGACCAGTTAATGGTGTGAAACTGTTCAGAACACTTTCTTAGTAATAAGTGGCGTCTACTTGTTTAGTCATAAATCTGCATAATAAATTTCATCGAGTCGCTTATAAATAATTCAGAAGCTTGGAAAGAAATTAACTGAATAAGTATGAGACTTGGGTTACTGCAAAATGTAAAATTGCGAAATTATTTTAGGGCATCATTTTAACCACTTTACGTTAAGTGGCTCTTCTGCTAGATATAAATTAGGAATTAACATATTCTGAACTAGACTCGATTAAATTGAAACGGAAAATAGCACTTTTAAGAGTCTGCGAAGCAAAATTTGCTGTGTGTTTGATGAGAGCAAAGGAGGAAGGTTATTTACCACACTTTGAAAGACTTGAGGTTTTTTAAACTTTGCTATAGAGTTCGCTATATATTGCTGTAATGTATGACTGATGAAACGAAGCAGCAGTAATAGCAGGAGGAACTGCAGCTACGGTAAAGATTGCACTATGAAGGCGCAGGAGCTGACGAATGCCCTGTCACGTGATAGCCACCCTGAACTTTGCCCTTAGATACGATGCTATGAGTAAAAGAACCCATGCTCTTGCGGGTCGACCCAACCCACTAAGAGCGACTGCTCTATTTTATTACCTTTGTTTCCCCTATCCTGTTCCACACTACTTCCGAATTTAAATGGGCTGAAGGACGGATTTTCCTCCTTAATCTTCGTTGCCTTTCGCCATGTTGTATTTCTCAATAACAGAAGTCACAAGCGTATGAGGCGAATTGCCTTCATCTTCTGTGTACAAAAGCTATATATCAACTGATCAAATCTCAGGTCGTCTGGGAATTTACGCCATGTTGACTAATAAACGGGTACCGACTTACCGGCTGAACGTGCCGCCTCCATTTCCTATTGGGTTCCGAAACGCTGGGGGAAAAAGAAAGTAGTACCCTCGTCCGAAACATCGGTAACAATCTAGCAGTCGACAAGACGTAACGTAACAAAAGGATTCAGTCTTCATCAGCACTGCTGCGACAGCCTCAAGACTTTTGAACGTTGTGCTGACCCAGCTACCGCTGGTCGGTTAAAGACAACCAGCAGGATTGGTGTATTTTTGAAGCTATCAATATGCGCGTGACGGTGGCGTAGTTGGTTGACGCACTGCGCTACAAACCGGAAGGTAGCGGGTTCAATTCCCGATGGTGTCACTGGAATTTTTCGCTGGGATCGCCTCAGCCACTAACAGAAATGAGTACCAGGAATATTTCCTGGGGGGTAAACGCGGCCAGTGCGTTGGGCTGACAAACTTATCACCTTCATGTGCCGAATATCTGGAAATCTGGGCGCCTCGACCTCCTGGAACCCTCTGGGCCTGTCCAGGCCTGTAATGGGACTGCTTTACCTTTACCTTTACTTTTGATCCAGATACAGAATTAAGTATTACCTTTTGTACACACACGTAACACACAGACGTAAACCTACATGTAACTGACACATTGATCCAATTTGTATAATATATGAGCTGAAATTCGTGCGCTGTACTGTGAAAAGGTTAGACGTTGGTGAATGGAATTTAATTTGTGCTGCGATCGAATCCCGGCAAACTTACAGGTTGTACGAATTGTGAATTTCTCGTGGTTTGTATCAGTCTTTTCAGGTAAATAACGGTTAATTCGGCTGTGTCGAAAACTGGAACGTTGCATTCTACCACACTGCTACCTTTAAAATATACTGACACATTCAAAGTCGCGCATGGTAATGGACTTACTTTACCTTTCTTTTCTCGTAGCTTCATCCAAAACGCTGGCACCTACGAAATTATATTGTTTTGCACTAAAGAGGGTTATAATATCGAAAGGGAATCGTCTGATAATGCCCACACGTGCAGTGAGGGCCTATCTTCTGTTTTTGCAAAAAGAAACCACTGGCCTGTTCTTCTTGGAAGAGGAAACAATGCAAGGCATAGGAAAGCACCCTGCAGAAGAATACAGCCATACACCCATACTTCGAATGAGAGGCGGAAGAGCGAGCCCGCTGTTCGAAATACCTTGACTGCAAGAATCTTGCAAGGTGCGATGCTTAGATAGTAATAGATAAGATCTTGTTTATCTAAAGACGTCTGATTTTGAAAACATTTACTTTGTACATATTGTTGAGAGGTGTTATTCTCTGAAACGGCCAAATATCCCACGCATTTTTCGGACCCACATGGCCGTTTTCCCTTTTCGCGCCGAACACTTCGGCACCACCGTAATTTGTAGGATTAATAAGCACCAAGCTGGAGGGAACCTCTTGCTAGCCATCCAGAACCGAATGTTCATTGTACACGTAACTACACGTTTCTTCTGGGTTAATACACTTTCATACCAGCTAACGTTTTTTTAATTATAGAAAGTAAATTTTTTATCCTTCTGACCTTTATAAATAAACATAAGGTGAATATAATGATTAATTGCGGCATTATAATTACTGTTGGAGTTTTTAAGCGAATCAAACCCCTAAAATCAAATCAAACATAAACATCTCCATTCTTGATCTCTATCTTAATACTTATGCCACTGGATTAAGCACAGAGGTGTCTACAAGGCTGTTGATTTGATTACGAAAGATAACAAATTTTTGCATTTGCTGAGTGATCAGCATCAGTTGTTACAGCTAAGTAAAAACCTCCAGGTGAGTTTTGGAGAAAACTTGTCATTCTCCGCATTCACCATAGCGGACTGTTGTTTCGATTGAAATGTGTTTCCATTACTTGCATAGACAAAAAGATTGCTGATTCTCAGTACAGAATATTCGAAGCCATACGGAAACAATAGAACACGTGACAACTGCAGAGACGATCGAAGCATCTGTACTGTCGTAAAATGTACGAAATAATTTTTCTAAAGAACGTGTTATACCAGAACATACATTCAAGTTTTGAATCCATGCTGTTGCTGCTGCCCAAGGAAGCAAGAATCAACCTTTACTGTTCCTCATATTAATTCAGACAATTTGAAGAACTCAAAATTTAACAGTATAATTTTCATGTATCTTATATTTGGAATAGAGTCACTTCGAAAGAAAGTGTGTGTCTGTGTCGCGATCAAAATTAAGAACACGCGAGAGATTATTTTTATAATGGCCAGAATACGAGGTTGCGTACTTGTTTTTCACGTTTGTTGGTAATGTTGCATTTTCCCTAAAATAAAATTATATGCTGGAAAGTTTGTATCTTTTATTGCAAAAAATAAATTATGCCCCTACTGTAACACAATTTTGACTGCTGAATTTGTAACAAATTATTATAAATTTTTTGTAAAAGCAGCATTTCCATCTTATGCAAAATAATAAGAAGAAAAATCAAGAGAACCTTCAAAACATGGTACAAACCAAAAATCTACTGTTTGAAACTTAATAATCTGTAGGCACGTTGCTTGATAAGCAAGCAGCTTTTATATTCTGGAATCAAACGCAATGATTTCCATTATATAGATTAAAATATTTTATATATATTCAAGAAATTTAAAATTATTTTCGTTCTTAATATTATGACGCGCCTATCGCTTCTCACCATACATTAATCAAGTGATCAAATCAGGAAGGATGAGATGATTGGGGTATGTGGCATAAACGGCAGAGAGGAAATATACATAGCGTGTCTTGGTGGGGAACACTGACTTAAAGAAGGCAGTTGGAAGACCTAGGCTTTGATGGGAGCGTAATATTAAAATGGATCTTTAAGAAATAGGATGAGGATATGAACTAGGTTGACTTGATTCAGGACATGGGCAGGTGGACAGCTTTTCTGAAGACGAAAATGAAACTTGCCTTTTGATAAAATGAGGACAGTATCTTGACTAACACAGGAACTAGCTTAGCCTCTCAAAAAGGACTCTGCCCCACAAAGTTGGTGAGTCACGGAGTGAGAGAGTAAATGAGCGAACTGGTTAGTTAGTTAGTTGGTTGGTTATTTACTTAGTGTCAATCAGCCTAAGAACAAGAAATTAAGTTTCTAGCAACAGGACCGACACTGGAAACAATGTTTACAGTCTACTGCAATAGGCTGACTACTCAGAGTGGAGATAGCTAGGTTTGATATTGGTGGTCTCTATTGTGCTTTCACATGTGAAGACCCTTGTTTGTTCTTACAGTGCCGCATTCTGGATACAATGACAGCAGTAAGCCTAGGAGATCATCACGCTGTACATTAAAAGAAAATCGCATTTGCGAAATATAAAGAAGAAGTACCGCTCTTCCGTTATTCAATAATAACAAACCAGCTAAACACAGTCACGTGTATTACAAAATTCTTCTCTTATCCTGCATGTTTCGGAAAACGCAGGCTTTTATTAGATTTATGATTAACCGAAGTAATCAAAATATTACAGTGTGACATACAAGTTCATGTAGTGGACTCAAATTTTGAAAAGAAACACCCAACGTTCCACTGAGAATTACTATTTTTTTCCTTATCTTTTTTATGCTGTTTAACGCAAGAAGAGATGGATCACATTTCTGTGTTTGGGTCAAACAGGAATTTGTTGTGTCCAAAGGCACTTTATGTATTATTTCTAATTCAGTACGCCGTCTCTCGCATCGCACAGTATAAACTAGGAAGACATAAATATAGAGAAAGAAACTTCAGTAATCCTTATGACATTTCTTCTTCTGGGTATTGCTCTGTGTAACGGGATGGGGAGATTATAAAACTTAAAAGAGCAAAGTGTTTTCAATCCTGCTACACAGCCTATATTTCCAGAGACCAGTAACATTAATATCAACGTTGTGGAAAAGTCGTATTCCGAAATTCTTAGCACGTACTGAAGAGTCTATTTTAAAAATTTATCACGTATAACAAGAACATTTCGCACTGCAAAATTAATAGGTTCCTATTAATTACCTTTCACCCCAAAAGATGGCGTAGTTCGGCCTTAAATTTTGAGGCATGAGAAGAATTTTGTAAAAAATTTGGTTGAAATGAGATAGTCTGATATGACTGACTTGTAGCACTTTGAAGTCTTGAACCTAACCCCGTCAACTACTCTCCCGATTTAGATGCATTTGCAGAAATCTCGAAAAACAAAAACGGTAAACACAAATACGTAGTAAAATCACAGGCACAACGCTGTAAGCAGGTTGAATATTATTAGATGTACCGAGAAATAATATTTGTATTCTGGCAGTGTGGCTGATAGAGAAGCAGCAGTTAAGTGTAGAATCTCCTGCACGAAATTTGATGTAACACTGTACGTATGTCATCACTTTTTCTTTCATTTGCATCTTCATAGCTGTTCATGAGAGAAGATTGATTGATTGATTGATTGATTTATTGATTGATTGATTGTTAATCGGTAGTACGAGAATGTAATTTTCCATTTTCTTATTACTTTACTTTATATGTGTCTTTGTTGCTGTCGGTAGGGATGCTTTCGTCTTTTAAATAGGACTATCCTATGGTGACAGAAAAATACAGACACAAACACATTCCTCATGTCAAGCAAATTTCCAAATTCTTGTACGTTACCACACCACCCTCCCGTCACTAGGGCACACTCCCTGCCTAGTGGCGGGCCCGCAAGTGCCCAGCTACAAAGACCAACTTTCAATGGCTTCCCTTCCCACAGTAAGAATTCACCATTAATCTCTATCATCGACACTTAAAACTATTCCAAACTACTTCAGTACTTCCTAAATAATTAGCAGTAAATTGATGTCATTTTCCGAAACTATGTCAAATACCGACGCCATTTTCCATACCCTTAAACGAAAGACAAGCTAACTGCATGGAAGACATCACTTCCTGGAAAGATAAAAATCCCTGCTCTGTAAAGATATTTCCGTAATTTATGGGATCCCAAGTTTCATTACCGTGTTTATAAGAGTCTACCTCGAATCCCTGACCTTAACACATACCTACAGTAGACGCCCAGAAATTCCACTTCTTTCAAATTTTTTTTTTTTTGTTATGCCATACTTCGGGAGAAACTTACCGTAAACTTTCAGCACTAGTTCCCACATGCATGACACACATCAGGCTCGTGGCCAGCTCCTTAATTACAGCCACCACATACTGTTTTTAAATCACTCCCGAGACATCACGCATGAAGATACATGTCCTTTGATTCTCCTTATTGTTTTCCATGCTCTACGTGGGTAAGATGGCAGGAATGCGTGTGACAGTGTCAGGAACTAGAAATAAAAATGAAATTCAATATTCTACTCTAATGTATGTCACGTATACACACTAATTACAGTCCGGAGCTTACATCTGTATGTCCCCTGGGATGACTGTTCTTTCTCACTAATTATCCTGTCTCGTCACAGCCCGTATCGACCCACATCTAGACCTTGGACAGTAGCGCTTAATAGTGGACTGTACGTAGTTAGTGAATAAAGAAGTGTCAGCTGGTAGTCAAAGACGTCTGTCCCTCGGTGTAGGCGGCGATTATTAGCGACAAAAGGGCAGCTACTCTGATACTTAAAATAATATCTGTAATAATGATAGCTCCTCTGAGGCTGTCTCTGTACAGGTTTGGTCTCGGCACGTGCAGAGCTCGAAGTTACCACGTATGGGCTAAACATAGGGCAGTCCCATGGCTATATGTGATCATATAGGCTATCACTGGGGCAGCAGTGCTGGCCGTATGTAAAGTTCAAGGCCTGCGCGACACGCTTGCTTTGGCTGATCCACCAACTTTTTATTCAGCAAAGTGCAATACACCGTCCCAACGCGTTGTGACAATAGTCGTATCATTTATAAAAATCGAAATCAATCTGACAGTTAATAATAGTTTTAACACGGTTAATAGCACTCCCTTTCAATAGATACTTTATCATCCCTTCTACAACATGAGGTTCAAAGTCGTCTCCTCCCTTGAAGTTTTTCGACAAATTTTGATGTATATTGTCACACATTCTTAACACCTAAATCTCACTCCTGCCACCCTACTCTTGCAGTCATAGAGTAGAAGCCTTGGTTGTGGCAAGAGAGAGTCTGAGCCTTTGACATAGAGAAACATTCCTGCCCCGGCTTATTCATATCACTGAAAAAGAAATGCATATATTTCCTACACGTGACAAAATAAATTCACGCATTCAGAAATGGACAGAATGTCTAACCAAATTCCCGAAAGGGGGTTATCAAAATAAATTTTAAATTATAATCCTGGAGGAAGAGGAAACACAAGTATATTCTTGGCAGACCTCATAAATAATGTGCTGAGAAGGCCTCAGGACTACAGTACAAAGCAAATGATTTATGCGAAGCCATATACTCTAAACATACTTCAGTCCACTGATATATTTTAAAAGCTGTGAGATATCTACCGACACACTAGCTTTACGTAAATGTTTACAAGCCACCTGATAAAAACTGAAAGAGATTTTAGACCCTATTTATTACACAGTACTAGTCCGTTGCCTGTATAGAAGTTTTCTTAAAATTTCTGCACTTGTTTTAAGTATCTAAATCACTCTCACACGAATGTCTTAAGTAGAAAAGTGCAAGTATTTTGCGAATTGTTTTTAACCAGAGAATCAAATTAGTGAGCATCCGACTGTCTCTTGGTCCCTATAATTTCTTAAAAATCGCAATTGAACACATCAAAGTACTATGTTTTGAAAACTGATAAATAATTCCCAACACTAACTCCTTCTACATGAGCGGCTTTCTTATAAAGCAGAGAGCTAGAACTGCCAGTTAAACGGACGTAATTTAACGGGCAACTGATATTAGTAGGCATGTAGCGGAGGATCAAGGGTTTTAACAGCTGCATCTACGAAGGACCCAGGTCAGTCGCATTCTGCCAATGACCGCTTCACGTCTGTGATGTACACTGCTATTCTAAGGTAAAAAATTTCTTCTCGCGCCTCCTGCATATCCATCCTGACTAGCACCACTATTTTCTCTACTTCCTTCTACTATAAAACAAAGTGGAATACAGGAAACTTTTCTAAGTTACTCTCCAAATCTTGAGTCCAAAAAGACAACACTCCAATAAAATATGCAGTTTTACAACACTGTCTTTTCTGTTTTGCACAAATTCCTTCTGAGATAAGTGGTATAAGTGTCAGTGCTCTGGAGGAACATGTTGCCTCCCGATTCGTGGTTTAAAATTAAGTTTCTCCTCTACTATGGTGATGATGGCAGGACGTTCTTCCATCCCCTTTTATTATCTACCACAAAATAACACATAGTATCCGAAAACAAATCACACTTCACGGTCAAAGGCAAGGGACCTCAGATTCCTGTTATTGTTACGGTACAGAGAATTCAGATCACTTAATGTACGAAATTATTCTTCCTCATACTTCTTTCTACCTTCATATTCCTTCCTTCACACATTCTACTTCTTTTCAAATTTCGTAAACAGAGTGAACGAAAAGCCCACAGCCAGACGTACAGAAAATTACGAAAAAGTTTTTTTTTTATCGTAGGTCTTCTGAAGCATGTTTGCCGAGTTACGTCCTCCTGAAGATTAAAGCGAACGCTCTACGTTTCCACTTTTAGCTTCAGCTCAGCTTTCTGCGCGTCTGAACAGTGACTGCTGACCGGCTGGAAAATTCCAGGTGTCGTAAGAATCACCTCAAATCCCTCATGTATTCGTTGTTGCAAGATTTGGATCTCCAGACTTAGGTTCATTTATAGCTCATGCATAATGGTGCTCCATCACCTAGTCCTTCGTGCATTTCGGGTGTCTTGAAAAATGTGTTTCCTTTGCAGTGGACAGGACGAGGTAGAAAGCAGCACGGCCTGTTCGCTCCCCTGATTTAAAGCCCTTAGCTTTTTAACTCTCGGGAGATATCGAAAGTCAAATGTTTATTATACAAGAGTCAGTGGCGTCCAGGACTTGCAACAACGAATAATAAATGGGTCATATATAAATTTTGACACCTGGAATTTTACAACCAGTCAGGCAACCTCTGCGAGAGTGTGTTAACTGTATTTCTTACAGGATTCGGATGGGATGAAAAAATGTCACAAATAGAAAGCACGTGAGGATACTGAGGTCCTTCAACAATCAAAGTTACTATCAAGGTAATGTCCTGGATAAAGCAAAAAATACAACATATTAAATATTATAGCCAATACGAAATCGAAATTTGAATAGCGAAAATAAGGAGTATAGTAATTACGTAAGCGTTACAAGATTGGATCATGCCAAGACATATTGTATAATTTAAGATAAAGAATCAAACGGCCATAAAAAAACAATGCGTTTTGCATTTTTCTTCTCTTTACTTACAGAAGTCACTTTTAATATTATTTAGTCTCTTACGAAACATGCTGAAAATATTCATGCATACTATAGCACTTGGATTAGAACTGACGAAGGCAGATAAAAGCAAGGGTGTTATTAAAGCACTGGAAGTGAAGGGGTTAATTTCAAAACGAGTAATAATTAACTAACTAACTCCATGCAGCAGAGTCCTCCTCGAAAAGCTAACAGGTTCTCAGCTAGTCAAGAAATTCCCCGCATTTTGTGGAACCCGAAGGTTTATTACCGCAGTTACAACAACCCGCCACCTGTCCCTATTAAAATAAACGAGCAATAATGGTTTCAAAAAGTCTGTATTTGGTACATATGTCAGGAAATACCTGCCACCACTCGACCCGGAATCTTGTGCCTTCCAGTTTACAGTTTAAAATCATGAAGATTAAAATATACAGAAGTAGAATTGTGTGTATTGTTTATATGGGTGTGAAAGCTGACATTCCGCATTAGGGTAAGGTTGTTCGTGATCAGGATGTTGCAGAAGATATGTTGAACTAAGGGGGAGGTAGTAACATGTGATTGGAGAAAACTGCATTAGGGGTGGATTTATCATTTATCCTATTTTTCCAAAGAAATTAATTGGGTGAAAAACTCAAACAGAATGTGATGGATGAACCATGTGGCATGTATGGGATAAAACGAGAAATTGCCTACAGGGTTGATGAGTAAAACCTGAAAGAAAGACGCTTCTAGAAACACGTAGGCGTAGCTGGGAATATAATGCTGACTTGGGTCTTAAAGGAAGAGGTTAGTAGGACGCGGACTGGACCCCCCAGTCTGAGGACAGACATAGGTGGCTGTCTGCTGGACCAGGGTATGAAAATCGTGTTCCCTGAAATGCGGGAAATGTCCTGATTAAATAAGAAAATATTAGCGTCTTAAGAAGGACGCTTCTCCACGGAGTTATCAATGCTTTTTATTGTCAATAATATCGAAAGTAAATTCCTGCACACTTCCTTGCTGACACATTACTTATGAAATTATTTACGTTGTAATAAATAATTAATAAAAAATCGCTGTGTTAAGTAGGTCTCCTCTATAGTAAGTGCATATCTTTTAGGAGCATTGAAGACTAAATTCACTCTTGTCAAATTATTCTCTTGCAGGGTTGGACAAAAGGATTTTGAGGCATCCCACTTGTTTGGTAAATGTAAAAGGAAATTCGCCACAATACATTAAATTGCTTTCAGATTGTACTGTAAGCTGATTAATGGAAAGAACCTAGAATTTGTTTGAGTAGGCTTTATTCTGGCATTCGATGGTTGAAATGTAAAAGAATCAAGCATGTTCAATAACCGAGAAAATTTAATGTTAAATTTGACAACTTTTCTTTCGACCGGCTGAAGAGAATTTGGCTGAATATCTGAATTTACGGCACACTTCAACCCTGAAACCAAATTCATGTCAAGAATTCGAGATATGTGTTTCCACTTATAAAACTTGTAGAATAATACGTTGATTCTATGCCTCCAATATAAAAGAAAAAAATGTATTCTTACTTACAAGGAAGAAACTTTCTGTTGTAATCATTACAGTAAAGTAAAGTCAGCCAGAAAAGTTCAAAATTTCACTTGGTAATGTGGCTTTATTTTAACAAAATATTTCGGATTTAATTTTCCCACACTTCAGGCCAATTTGAAACCTGCGGCTTTGCGTGAACATTTTGCAGGCCTCTGGTATCTTACAGTTAAATATTCACTTATACGTTGATAAGGAATATATTTATCCGAGATTTTTGTCAAATTCTTTCATCACTTTACACAGTTTCATTTTCTGTAATTCAGATGTTCAACAATCTCCATTGCGGACCATATAGTGAGAATATTATTATTAAAGTCGATAACGTTGGGTCTGCAATATATATCTTTTTTTCGATTAGCAATTCCTTTTCATACAAATTCACTTTCATGTCATGATACACTTGCCTCAACCTGGCAGTAGTACTGGTGTAAGCGATGAATACTATAACATGAATTCTATGAAGCAAAAAAGTGGAAACTCAAATCTAATAGAGGGGAGGGACGAGTATTCTATCTGCGCAAATGCGTAGGTCAGCCAGTGACGCCATGCTGAAGAGCATGACTTCCATATTTTACTCCTAAAAGCACGTTCCGAAAATCACCCGCATGACTGACTAATTATCTTACACATCTGATATGAATTTTATGGCGTATAAATGTGGAGTGCATATTAAGTGCACCAGATAGAGCACAGTTCTTCTGTTCAGTTGTGTCTCAAATTATGGCGACTTTTTAAAGGATACATATTCAGAGTTTACGCAAAAATCTGATAAACTCATCGCTTTTCAGTGTGTATATCTGAAACGACATGACATCCGTAGTTTTAGCTTGTTACTATTAAGCTCGCTTGTACGCCTGAAGAAATAAGATGTATGTTATTTGGACTTCAGTTTCTTCTTATTAAATTCAAAACATAGGCGTACACACAGAAATACAGAAACACACTCATACGTACGTGTAAACATATATATGAGCTCATGGACATTAGACTTTGATTCTGGCGTTATTAAGCGCCTCCATGTAACTACCGACATTATCGTTTCGTAGTCCTTCCCTCTCCTGCCTACTCACAGTAGGTGTCGAGGTTGTTTGTTTTCACTTGATCACACTCAGACACACACCACAGTCGGTAGGACTCCCCTGCACGAGGGATCGGCCCGTCGCAGAAACCTCTACCTGACAACACGAACACTCAAAAGAGACAAACATCCAAGCGTCCGGTGGGATTCGAACTCACGATACCAGAAAGCGCCCTGCCGCAGATCTACGCCTTAGACCGCGTGGCCACTGGGATCGGCTAACTATTGACATTATACGGCGTCAAATGAGATGAAAAGACGAAGAGTAGATGAATACTGAAAATGACATTACATAATATGTAATACAAATGAACTGTATTCATGTGTTCTTACAGCGAAACAAATTTATTGCGTATCGTAATGACTAACAACTCAACAATAGTAACATCTGCTTTGTATCGTAACTTGTTAACCCTTTAAAGACGAAACCTATCTGTCTTACATAAGGACTCAGTGCGTACCGCGCTGTAAACACTCTCAACTTCGGTTATAAAAATCAATCTCTTAATGTTTTATAAGGCAAAAGTTGCTGTTTGTTCTGAGATCCGTACAAAACATTTAAACGCAATGTGGGTACCACGTCGAATTTTTTAATATTAAACCTGGTCATATGTAAAGTTACCGCTAGGCTTTAAAGGTTAATTGTCTAATAACTTCTGCTAATGAGTGCTTTACATTTAATAGAAAATACCAGATACCGGAGCAATTTATTCCAGACAAAGTAGAGATAGTTGCACAGTAAGTAGTTTATTTTTATATGAGTTCAATCCGTCAGGGGCTCTGGCAGCAAGTTATAAATGGCTGAGAGCAGCTATCACATTTAACACCATTGTAACTACGACAAGTCTCTCATTTTTTATGAGGGCTGGAGAAACAAATGAGCTTCGTGAAGCAAAGCACAGCAGGTATTAAGTCCTCTCTTAGAGCAAACCTGCCCCCTCCCCCCCCGTACCCCACTTTTCATGGTGTATTGTTGATACACAGATCACTATCTCAGCAGGAGACAGGCTACGCTCGAGGGATAGAATGTCGAGTTTCAACAAATCTATTTCTGCACGCACTATGCCACAGCCTTGCAGCGCCCTGCAAATGTTATCTCAAGAGAACTTAACACGAAAACAAACCCTTTCATTAAAGCACAAAACAAACCCAGCCTAGTGAGATAACCTCCGATTTTAAAGAATCTACATTTTTGGAAAATTAAACCATTCAGCTACAATTATGATCAGTAAAATACAGCTCACACCGTCATCAACTGGTTATTCGAAATGATCTTTAGTCACTTCACGAATTCTACGCTTACACTACTCCCGTATGAAAGGATATAGTACATATAGGGCTTCTACGTATATACATAGGTATATACACTTATATACATATGTTAGTCGATATGTGAACAGTACATGTATACTTATATACCTTATACAGTTTCTCACAAAAATTCAGATTTGACTCCTACATTGAAACCGCTCAGTCTGTTTCAAATTTAATATTCTGGTCTATTTTTGTCCTCTCAATTTCTCCGAGCAGACACAAATTGTACAACTTTCAGCAATTCCACGGCGTAATTTCTCTTGAACTTATCAACCAAGAGTAAAGGTAAGGCGTGCAAATTACTAAACATATTTCATGTAATTTCTTCCATTTTCATCTGGCATTCTTAAATGCTAATTATTGTATCTTGACTACATAATTTCTGTGAAAAAGTGTCGTTTTGTATGGAAGCTCTAAAGATTCGCCGTAAGGCAGAAGATTCCATTTATGTACGCACAAAGAAAACTATGGTCTGGGCTCTCTCACAGGATGATTATAACTTGTCCTTGGCTATGGCTCTAGGCACGGAGAATAATTTAAAAACTTTCTGAGACTGCTGAGGATGAGCAGGGCAGTGTTAAATTTGCAGACTCAAACTAGACTGAAAATGCATGCACCTCAAACTTCTGCAGAATAATAAAGGGAACATAACTTTAGATGCAACAAAGTATATTGCATTCAGCTGTAAGAGATTTGCTTTGAAACAAAATCGCCGTATATAAAATAATTATGCTTGCTGTTTTGTAGTGATGGGCAATAGGGCTGAGAGTTGACCATGTTCACGCTGACATTTATCTGTTTTGATAATGTGTAACGCGTGCGTGAAAAGCAACCCAATATTTTAAACTTTACACCAGCACTCTACTACCATGTATAAGCACTCTTATCCATACACAACACAGGAACACTAAACACAGCAAGCCAGCACCAATACACTTGCAGATTCACTCAAAAATGACACAGCCGAAATCGTCAGTAATACCGCACACACGTGCTTATAGGCCACGAGGACAACTACTGAAAAGCACGTAATAATAATAATAATAATAATAATAATAATAATAATAATAATAATAATAATAATAATAATAATAATAATAATAATAATAATAATCACTGTCGAGGGGATATCTGAATGCAGAAACAGATACTAAAATAAAAACAGCACAAGATTAGGCACTACAAATGAAATGTAATGCAATAACAATATTACGAACATAAACAGATAGCAAATACAGATTATGTCAACAATATGACGACACAGTAGACCACATTGTATCAACACGCCCACTATTGTCAAAAGAACAATACATGAAGGGACATGATAGAGTGTGCTCAACTACACTTTAACATATACAAGGAAATAGAGGCAAAATTGGACACTAATCAGTGGTATCAGCATGTACAAAAATTAGTAGATGTTGAATGTAAAGCAAACGAAATGCTTCTAAAAACAGGCGCAAATAGAACCACCTACACATCTTTCATAAAGTACCTTAGCAAACTACCCGGAAAGCAGGAAATCAAGGAACTTCAGAAATCAGCCATACTGAACACTGCCCGCATATTTCGGAGAGTACTAGTGTAAGAGTACAAAACGTTAAACACGGGATATAACATTGCATGTACCACAAATTGTAACTACGGAATATCTGTAATATTATAGGCCTGAAAACATGATTTTTAGGTCAATAATTTTAAGTACATTGCCTAGAATTGATACAAGGTAATAATAATAACAACAACAATAGTAATAACATGTGTCTATTACTACTACCTTGAGCATCAAAAGAGCAGAAAGCACTGCCAATAGCACTGCAAGGATAAAAACGACGTAAATGTTTTAATAGACGCCGCCATTTTAGAAGGGATTGCTTGTTATTCTAGAAGGAACACAAGTAAAACTTACACGGACTAAAATTTAAATCAGAGCCAGTTTAATAAAAAGAGCACAACACACTATTTAACGGCACAGAAATTTTTTTTAAACCAAAAACATTTGTGCTGAGACATGATATCATATAATACAAAGTAAACAGAAAGTCAAAAGAGACCATAAAATACAGATTGAAGGTGACACCCGTGTTTCTATATATTTGTGAAATTTCCATTCCTACTCATCATTTCTGCCAGGGACTCGGCCTCTGTGTTCCAAGCATCAAATAACGCTTTATTGATATATTCTAAAGGGAACTTTTCTTCACTGTAAAGTATTCCAGCTCGGTAGCTCATAATATCGCTAAACTTGAAGTTTGTATACTCTTTACCTCCAAGGTGTTTCTCGAAAGTGAAAGTAATCACTTTTCTTCAGAGCTTTTGAACTCGGTATCTGATTTTACCAGATTTGATTCAGACGTGGTGAACTGAAAAGTTTATGAGGCGCCTTGACACAATGAAAAGTATGGAGCTTGTTAGAGGCACTGTGAACTACAAATATGCGGAGATGGAACACTGTGTGTGGATGAAATATGTATATACCCCAAGTTTAAAGCGTACTGCCAATAGAAAGACAAATAAAAGAAAGTAACTTTTAGTTCCCTGTCGTTGCATTGGATATCTTTATGCTATATCAATTCAGTAATACTGATATGTCGTTAAAAACATATTTATTTTCATAACCCGAACAGGTTTCGACCTAAGACCAGCGTCAGGAAAATGTGATTAACAACACAAAGTATGCATAGTTATATTAAATTGATAAATAGGCTACTTAAATTCTGCGATGTTAAAGTTCTCACAGCAGTGTTTATGTCGTTAGGAATACAATGTAGCGTGAATTGGCATAATGGTAGGCTACACTAGCGATGGAGGCAGAAATAGCACTTTAACAGCAGGTAAATATTCAATAATTTCCACTACGTCATGCCTCAGAAGGGCTGAATATTCATGTAAAATTTATGACTCAGTTGAAATGAGTTTAATGTAATATTGTCACCCTCACCGTATTTGTTTTCGCATTAATAAAAACGGAAAAATATCTGCAGTTTTACCCTTGCAGCAGTTACTAAACTAATAAAAATATTTTTATAAAAATAAAATTAGTTCTTGAAAATCCTTAGAATAAATCACTGAAGCAACGATTCTAAATTCCCTCTAAAATGAACAGTTTCTTTGTACTTTGTATTAAAAGTAAATTAATGAGCGATGCCCCTCACCGCGGACGGTGGATTTTGTTTCCAGCCCAGTCCATGAGGGACTTGTGCCTGACAGAGATGAACTGGAGCAGGCACTTTAGCGTATAATTGCGTATTTTCCCGTCAGTATCACACCACTAATGCTAAACACATATTTGTTTATTTAACATGAAGACTGTGTAATATAATCTCGCAATTCCTATCGTTATTGGATATCACACACCGACTAATTTGGTACAGTGGTAACACTCTACACTCATACTCCGGAGGAAACTGGTTAGGCTACTGGATATCCTCAGTAAGGTTTATGCCACATTTACCCAGTCTACTTGTATATTTTTGAACAGAGAACGATAGACCGCTGTGCGCAGTACGACACTTTACCTTCTCACAAGAGCGTGGAAGAAGATTCATGCCTTCTTCGATGTTACGTCATGTCAATCAGTAAATAACAGCCGACGTTTAAGAGGAGGGTGCTGCCACGTTCTGCAAAGACTATCACAGTCGTTTCCATTTTCTGTATCCCTATCATATTACCAACCCTGATAAATAAATTAAATACAAATCTACTTCTTAGCTCAAGCGATAGGTTCTTGCCTTCTCACAGCAGAAGCCGTCATTGTTTGTGGGTTTCGTGGTGAAAAAAGCAGCAAAGTGGCACTGAGGGAAGTCTTTTGGGGACCTCTGCAATTTTACCGGCTCAGCTATTATTCGAATAGATGCTCCATATTCGTGTATGACGACAGGCGGTAAAATTTTACTATATGAGGTCCCAGTGTTACTATATGACGTCCTCAGTCTCACCCTACACCCAAAACTACAGTAACTGGCCCATTGAAAAAACTGACGTGATCAGCTGACAACTACTCGGTACTGATCTTAAGAAGTTTTAGTGTCTTCCAACGGCTAGAGGAATTTTTCGTTCTTTAAAAAAGGCCGTCATTTGACCGAATTCTGAACTATTTTCATCAACCTACAAAGGCTATGTATTTAACATGAATGTGATTCTTCATTCTAAGCTTAGGTCTTCCATCTGCTATCTTCCCTTACAATTTTGTGACATTTTATGCTTATTTTCGTCTCCCTCTTCAAGTTTTTATATACATTTTCGCCCTTCTTAAGAGTAACGAGTAATAAAGCCAGGGTATCTTTATTAGTAATCTAGTGCGCTAAGTTTCAGACCTCATTACAATAGTGCCGCTGCAGTTGTTAATCCTGACTTTCACTTAGGACTGGACATTATCCTTAATGGTTATTTGTTCAGTATGAATACCGCAATTTTGGGAACCAAAATGACAAATATTATTTTTATAATTTTTACAGCTGCTACACATAAGCCCTCGTCTCTCTCCTCCGATGATTTCACCATCATCATCACCATAATAATAATCATCATCATCAGCAGCAGCAGCAGCAGCAAAATCAACATCACGCGGCAGGGTTTATCGTCTTCCGGCTAGAGAAATTAAACCGTTTTTAATAGTTTTTTCTTTCTATATCAACCCTTTCACTTTATACCGAAACAGGACTTCCAAGATTTATTTTCCACGTGTTATGTCCAGTCCTCTTAACAATTTCATGTGGCAGTTGCTTATTACTTTATTGTTTCTTGTTTTATTGTGTCACTGCCTTGAAGCCAGATGAAAATATGCTAGCGTCAATTATGACAAACTAAGATCCAACTGCTGGATATTAACAAAAACTTGCGCTATGTCATAATCTTCAATTTATAAGAACTGAAGTGACGTGGATAACAAATATATTACGGAGAACATTTATTTCCCTCAAAATATTTTATACGAGACTGTTTCTTTTGGCATAAGCTTTTTATTGCAACGACCCTCCACGGGACTATCGTGCTTCTATCGTCTAGTCAGAATATGAAGACGACGGCCAGCAGAATCATATCTGACAGCTGGCCTAGCGCAGCAGACTCATCTCTTATAATGTTTTGGTCTAGAAGGAAACCACAAGTGACGTTCCTATCCAGTAAAGAGAGAAAAGACAGCACGAAACTATTCAAAATTAGTAAAACGTTGCGGCAGAAAAACCGGACAGTTTTCAAAACGAAATAATACAATGACTTTTCACCTTACCATGCAAGTGTTACTATCGCTGAAGAATTCAGTACATGCCATTTTATTTTGGAAAATTTCGTCAATCAGATATCCCCCACCATTTCTCACATCACTCCAATCTTCCTCGACGATTTTCCATCACCCGACAAGTAATCTGATTCAGGATTGCTGCGATTTCTTCCTTTATTCTCTGCTTCAGTTCCTCCATGGTTCTAGTCTTAGAGATGAAAACTTTACGTTTGCGATACCCCCCATAAAACTGGGGCCATGGAACGTCACCGCCATGAGAAGGACGTGTTGTGGAAGCATTTCTCATGTGCTGCATTTCCACTTGCCTGGTTATGTAAACAACCAGAATTACCGCTACAGGGCACCCAAAAATCCACAACAGCTCCACCAACGTCCACTCCACAGCGATGAGTTGACTATCCGGTGTGGGATCACATCTTTTTGGGTCCTTGGCCCTTATTTCTTTGAAGACAACGAAGGTGCAGCGGCTACTGTGATGACCGAGGGCCATGTGGAAATGTCACGCATCGTCTGTGAACCAGAGTTACGACGTCGTGCAATCGATCCCCCTTCAGTACGGTTGCAACAAGATGGGGCAACAGGCCATACATCAAGGGGATCAATGAGTGTTCTGCGAGAAATGTTTCCACAACACGTCATTTCTCGTGGCGGTGACGTTCCACGGCCTGCGCTTTCTCCTGATCTCTCCGGTTGTGACTACTTCTGATGGGGATATCTGAAGAGTAAAGTTTTCATCTCTAAGCACAGACCCAACGAGGAACTAAAGTAGAGAGTAAAGGAAGAAATCGCAGCAATACCGGAGCAGATGACTCGTCGAGTGATGGAAAATCGTCGAGGAAGTTTAGAGAAGTGTTTGAGGAATGGTGGAGGACATCTGAAAGACGAAATTTTCAAAAATAAAATGGCATGTACTGAGTTCTTCAATGACAACGACTATTACACAATAAGGTTAAACATCGTTGTATTATTTCGTTTTGAATACCGTCAAGTTTTTCTGCAGCATTTTGTATAAAGATGGCTCCAGTTCAAGATAACATTTACCTCTGCAGCATAATAAGCACAGTCGGCACTGCGTGAATACTCTCAGGGCACAGAAGGAGAAGTCTTCGTTCCTACTTAACAAGGAGTAGACAATTAATTTGAAGATTCCGATCTTCTGGGATATAAATCTGAGTCGATTCCTGACGTTTCTCAGGAATATGTGACCTTCATCTGCAAGGATATCTAGGTCTCTTTGGATCTATAGGCACATGAAAATAAAGGCACTACATTTCTTCGAAACTTCGGGAACCGATTGCTCAGTAGCCATGACACGGCCGACGTCCATTATTAAGTGCCTTCCAAAAATTTTGAAAAGCGGCTATTAGCTTCGTCATATCGCTCCGTCCGTCTCTCTGACTGTCCGTCTGTCTGTCCGCATAGAACAAGTCAGCTTACACTGGACGGATTTTCATGCAATTTGAGATCTGAGACGTAATCGATGATCAATATATCGAAAGGAGATTAGAATTATGCTCGACAGGTAGCAGGTAAATGAGTGTTTGGGTGTTCAAAATTTACTAGATCTGCAAGAAAAAGACTGTTCCTCTATGTAAGATGCATTGGCGCCTTGGATTACCCAGTAGGCAGATTCGTATTCCAGAAAATGTAATCCTCAACCACACGAGTGTGAAAACATCAAAGCTCGGACAACTGGTTTTAATTGGGCACGGTATGGCCCTATTTTATAGTGACTGGGACCAAAGAAACCCTGAAGAAAAACTGTGTAATTTGACTTTCTCGCCGTTGTGAAAATTAAAGTCGTCTGTGATAAGACACCAAGCAGTTTAGTAAAAGTTGCTACTCTTTCGGATGAACCTGACTTTTCTGTTGATGGTGGGGTGAGAACGGCAGTTTTATACGTTGAAAATGACGCCGAGGAGTTCCTCTAAATAACACAGTGTCATATCTCAGAAGACCGCGAAAGTAACCCTAAACATTGGGTACTTAACTATTGCTTAAATAACTACAAGTATATTTTTTGAAAGTTGCCGTTTTATAATACAACGCTCTTAATAAAATACATCCAAATACAACACAAAATCTTCCAATTATTTCGGACGGACACATTTCTCTCTTCGGGCAATCAAGGGCACATTACATATTCCTACTTTCTATTTAAGCTTTGCCATTTTAAAATCTTAACTAACTAGTCTTTAAAGATTTACCCAGAGTACTTTAGTTAAAATACGTGAGTGTGTATATCAAAACCCTGCTATTACTAAAAAGATTCTTATTTTTAACGTAGATTGCAGTGTATCTGCATGCTCTTTTCCTCAAATTGATTTTCGACAGTGTCTGTGTAATTATTTACGTAAATATTCATACAGTTATTAGTCAGAATTCTTTTCGCCTTAAACAATTAGTTTATTTGCTTATTTTATTCAGTGACAATGGTTTCATTAACCGTAAACTCATAAAAAGCAAGTTATTTTGTCGCTCTT
The DNA here is from genome assembly GCA_013340265.1 of Coptotermes formosanus. Taxonomy (NCBI): domain Eukaryota; kingdom Metazoa; phylum Arthropoda; class Insecta; order Blattodea; family Rhinotermitidae; genus Coptotermes; species Coptotermes formosanus. The sequence continues at coordinate 5,047,454 of BLKM01001619.1, read as the reverse complement.
ATTTTCTTAGGGTTTCTACGTTCTACACTTTCTCGGATTCGTTTCGAAGCAAAGACAATGATATGTGTTTTAATATTACTACTGGCTCTGCATCTATAATTCTCCTTATCATCGTATTTTGATTTTGTGTTTTCTGTTACTTTTAAGTGCCGATCCCAGTTGCCGCGCTGTCTAAGGTGTGGATATGCGGCCGTTCGCTTGTTGGGATTGCGCGTTCGAAACCCGCCAGGGACATATATGTCTGTCTCTTCAGATTGTTGTATGTTGACGAGTCTCTGCGTCGGACTGATCACTCGTCCAGCGGAATCATACCGAGTGTGTTGTGTCTAAATGAGTGTGATCTTAAAGCCTCGGTAGAGGCACTGGCCCACTAGGGGTTGTCGCGCCATGAAAGAACTTTACCTTTAAGTTCCAGTGTTCCAGTGTTAAGGATACACAATTTACAGCAATTTATGTAACCGCCAAACTGTCGATGGTATCCGCTACACTGTTGCATTTTTTTGGGAAACCATAGATTCTAATAAATTTGTGTCCTTTTTCCTCTTTTGCTACTCCTGTTACATTGTAGTGTCGAAAATAGTGCCATTGAGCGTTCTGATTCAGTTATAATTTCGCCAAAGCGATTTCGCATAAACTGTGGGTGTCACTCCAAGATTGCTCCTTCATCACTTTGTCTTTTTTGTGGAAACAAATTTACAAGTTCACTTTTGTATATATATCCCAAAAATGTGTGACCTTACAAGTTTTCTATTTTCATTTTTAAGTGTGTTATTTATTGACAGCGTGATTTGATAATATTGCATAGCGTCGGTGATGAATAAATTGGCATGGAGCTCCAAAAGAATAACATTACCACGGGAAAAACCAAAATACTTGGTGAAAATCCTGACCTAGTGCAAATTCATTCCTCCAAACCCTACGTAAATTGGCTTGGGATTGAACCAAATCCTCCGCGGTGAGAGAATGGCGACTAACTGCCTCAGCCATGACATGGCTAATGTCCATTTTTAGGTGCATTCGTAAAATTGTGGAAACTGACTACTAGCTTCATCATATCTCTCCGTCCGTCTCTCTGACATTCCTTCTTTCTGTCCGCATAGAACAATTCAGCTCCCACTTGACCGATTTTCATGAAATTTGATATCTGAAGTGCAACAGATAATTCGTGTTTCGAAACCGAATTATAATTATGCTCGACAGGTAGTAGGTGAATGAGTGTTTCGATTTTAAAAATTTACTAGAACTGCAAGAAAAAGGGTCTGTTGGTGCATATGTTGGCGCATCGGACCAAGGTTTTTGGATTAGCTAAGTTTCATTGTTAGTTCCTTGGGCAGCGGTCAGAGCGAAGTTTTGGGCCTCAGGACTCTTTGAAATTACAAGGTTTGTTGTAGATTTTATGACAGTGTTGTTGCGAAGATTGCTTCAACCCGGCCTTAGCTAAGGGTTATCGACCGCCTTGTCTCTCTAAATCCCGTGCAAACAAAGAAATGCTACATCATACGGCTGGAATTGTGAAAACACTTTTTTAAAGTTAAATACGCAGGGGGATTGTTGCTACCCCAGCCTGGATACACTTAACACTTCCTTCACAGACCTTGTATATGCCAGCAGAGCGACACAAGAAACTGCAACGCCAGTCAGGAACAATGGTGATAAAATATTACAGTGCCCTACACGATTGATTCTGTTGTGAGAAGATAAAAATTGTATGCAGAACAACGTTAATAAAAGCAACCATATTTAACAAATACACTGTGACTCTCAAGCCATTCCTCACATAACTTTGTCGGCAGATTTACACTTGTGTCTGTTGTGGTTAACGCACATGGTATTCCCGTGATTGGAGATCATGTCCTACAACAAAGAGTGTTGGCCAAGTATAGAGGACTTTTCGAAAATCTTCGACAAAATTCAAGATCAATTAAAATCCTGCAATAATATCGGGTACTTTACATCAAGACATATGTACTACATTTATGATAATACCTTACCGAATTCTTCGTAGAATGAGAAATGTTTCAGGCAAAGTTGTAGAGAAAATTGAAACAGGTATTTACGTTCAATGATTTTCTTCCGTGCCATTTATGAGATAATGTGGAAGAACACGCTACAGCCTTACAGAACACATATGGCGCATTGCATGCTGCATAGCAAAGACACATTCAGAGCAGGTAAAACTCGTTATTTTCCACGGCAACAACTGTTAAGCGAAAGTTCCTCAGTGTTACATTAGAGCTTACACCCACACTGCCGTCTTTTTGTTCCATATTTACAACCAACTGAGAGACGTTAGTCGCTGTCGTTATTATTGCCACCTAATATGTTCCGTCAGTACAGTTTTAATGCGTCACCTCGATGATAGCAGTTAGTTAAGATATAATATTAAACAACTGCCGCGCTGCTTGGTTCTCAAATGTCTCACAGGTTCATCCGCTTCTAGTAACATGGTAGGAGTAACTACTACAGTGCACACATCGGCGCCGACTGCGGAGCAGGCGTCGAATTTGAGTTCGATACAGATCCAGTAGCTCCAACAAATGCTAAAATATTCCTGGGAGCTGAACCTTCGGCGCCAGCAAAAGTGCTCCCGTCCTGGTAATGTCATCTTCCGTTCTTGTTTTGCGTGCTCATCTGCCTCTTTCTATCCTTGTATGTGTTTGTTTGCGCTAAGTGTGGGTAATTTGTTCTGTTCTTTTATAAGCTATCAATGCGATTGGCTTATTTTAAGGTGGGTTAGGCTGTCGGTTTAGATAAAGTAGAAAGCTGGGTTCTGTTACGTGACGTGAGTTTAATGCTGGACCTCACTAACTTGGTAAGAGTTTCTCAGTTTCTTAATGACGCACACGATTTCAAATTACGTCGCGTCAAATGTTAGAGCATGGGTCTCCAACCCGTGCTGCGCCTGGTTGTGTAATGCGGCCCAAACAGCCACACTGGTAAATTACGTGGATATACTATAAAATTTGCATAATAATTTAGGGGTTAGGTGTGCAGCGTATTGTGCCTTTTACATGTGCGGCCCACAGACCAGCCCTTAATGATGGTTGTGGCCCTTTTCCGAAAAAATATTTTGCACAGCCATGTTGCGTAAATTACGAAATGGAACTCTCTTGTGGCATACTTAAAGCGTTTCTTCTTTTTTAAGACCAATTTTAACGTCACTATTTCAACCGTACTTTCGCTTAGTAACTCTCTTTCCTTGAAGCATTCCATAAAGATCGTGGAGGCATTCTAGGTACTTTCGAAAATCGCGAAAATCAACTATTAAGCTTCGTCTTCTCCTTCAGTCCGTCCGTCTGCGTGTATCAAAGCGGGTAAAACTGGACGGATTTTAATGATATTTTATACTGGGGGGTGGGGGTGTTTTTCATGGGTAATTTACAAATTTCGTCAGGCGAGCGGTAGCTTATGATTCGGGAATAATCAGAAGGCTTAACTGATAATCGTGATTTTCCAAACACAAACAGATGATACTCGCTACAGGACAGCGGCTGTTTTGTTAAGACAAAAGGTAGGATATTTTTACAAAACTGGCAGACAGTCGTCTGACCAGTGTGAACTCTATTAGCAACCAGCCACAATATGTATGTCAACTGATAACGAAAACTTAAATATATTGTCATCCCACTCTAACCAGTGCCTAGAGTACAGAATAACAAAGTTACCTTAAAAGCGTGCAGAAAGGAGGAGACGGGTTTTAATAGCACTATGAGGAAAGGAAGTCCACTAATTTATGATTTCGTGGACCACTACTGAATGGGTATTATTTTAATTTCACTTACATATTGTTTGGGATGAGTTTGAGGGTTAGGAGCAAATAGTACAGATTGCGCTGTAAACTGTCAGATAAGTTATTACGGCAGTTTTGTTAAAATTTGTCGAGAAAATTCAAGTTTATTGAAATTCGGAAAAAAATACACGGCACTTAATACGAAGGCATAAGTACGTTTTACATTTCTGGGGGAGACGTACGTAGGTCAAAAATACAACCAGAAATCATTTTTGCTTCTCCTTGATAACACTCTAACGCTCCTCTTCTTTCGTTGCAAAAGTTATTCAAGCAAAATTGCTCCAATAATACGCGCATTAAATTACAGCAGGTTTCAAACGAGCCACAAAGTCACATTATACGTACATCGCTTTTCCTGTTACTTTTTAGCCTATATTCTACGTGTCTTTTATCTCATAGTAACCTGATAATATTGCACACTACTTGAATCCTGTTCTCACTCTCACTGCCGCTTTACTTTGTTTCATGTTCATACTGATATCCTTATACCTCATTTCATTATGTCTTCTTCGAAAGCTTTCTTACCGAAATTCGGCAGCGACTTCTTATTTACAGAATGCATGTTGCGTATGTCACCTATCTGATAACTGTCTCCGGTTGGAACTATTACGCGTCTGGCACAACGCTGCAGGCCTATGTTTCTCGGAACTGGAAGACGAGGCACTTTGTTTTCGTTGCCACTGAGAACGTACTGCGTTTGTTTGAACAAGGAAACAGCCGTATACAAACCTCACAGTGCGGGACGCACGTTATCTGATTCCACTTTGAAACAAAAGCATATCGAATGCCTCGCAGAAGTGACTAAATCACAGACGGATTTAGGCATGGACGTCTAGACTGCAAAGGAATAGTCCTACATCCATTTTGGATGCAAAAATATGAAGGGTATCACATAGCTTTCCTCTTACAGGGAGACTCAGGAGCTATTTGGTTTCACAAAATATTCAGTGCATTTAGACGTGAACATTTTTCTACTAAATTCACAATGTTACGTTTAAAAAGAATGGTAAAGACCGTACTGACTTTATTATTGCCCTGAAGGAAGACACGAAGTTCTGATATTTACTCCGTTGTTAGCAGACGTACAGAGGACTGCATATGTGCCTGGCAAAACATGGGAGACGGGAACATACTACTACGTACATAAGAAACAAAATTGAACGGTGTTCACAAAGGATTTTTTTTTTCTGAAGTAAAGTACGGAATAATTAAATATTAACTGCATGTTACACGCCATTTCTATTGAAGTTGAAAATTAATCAGCTGATGGAGGTATTTTCTGCTTGTATGAAATGGACTGATAGCCACAGCTTGGACAAAAAGTATACAGCCACATACGTGCACGATATACTGTGATTCAAGAAACAGATTTCAAGGGATGATAGAGGAGATCGAAACAGTTTATTTAAGATAGGTAGTGATGTCTGGAAATGCTTAGACATATGGCCAATTTTTATTTTCGCATTACACTTCGCCAACTTAAGTCCCACTATTACTTTTTCTTAGTAGCCAACGCAGTTTACAGTTACATTTACAGCTCATTCTCTTTCCAGAAATCATTTTAGTCGCTTTTCGCAAAATTGCGAAAAGCGTCCATCAACTCCGTCCTGTCTGTCTGTCTGTCTGTTTCTTCGTCCGAATGGAACAACTCGTCTCCCACTAGACGGCTTTTCATGAAAATTAATATGTGAGCATTTTTCGAAAATCAATCGAGAAAATTCAAGTTTCGTTAAAATCTGACAAGATTAACGGGCACTTTACATGAACATCTATGTACGTTTACGATAATATCTCGCTCAAGTCTTCTTAGAATGAGAAATATTTCAGATAAAATTGTGTATGAAATTAACAGCACATATTTTATTTCAGTAACTTTTTCAGAAAATTGTGTCGTTTATGACATAATGTGGAAAAATATGGTAGAGTCAGACAGGTCACAGACGACAGTATACGTGTAGTATGTTGCACTCGCTTTGCGAACAGGATAACTAAACTACGAACACTCACTCGGAATATGTAATGCTCACCGGCTTTCCACTGCCAGGATAGTTTTGCGAACGCACCGCAATGTTACTTACATTTATACGTACGTACATTGTCTCTCTTCTTGAGAGGAATGTTGATCCGTCTTTCTTCATTCTAAAAGCTGCCTCTCACCAACTCTTACCCTTCTTGGTATAATAATCATGAGGTTTGTAAATGACAACTCAAATTGTTAACTTCGTTTGTCGAAGACTGCATTATATCGAAAAAAATAATTTATGTAGGTTCAAATTGTATGGAAATGTGATAAAGCCTGGATAGTGGTTTGAATTGGGAAGGAAGCCGAAGCAACCTGTACGGAGATGTTATTCCAGGATTCTCCAGGGGAGACTGAAGAACGCCACACAAACCGTCAGTCGGCCTAGCTTAATTCCAGGAAATATTTTAACCGGGTTAGTACAAAGTAAGAATCCAAACCTTCTCTTATAACTTTCACGTTAACAAAGAAATTCTAAAACTTGGAGACGACAGTGGTTAATATTCTTTCAAAAGTTAGGTGAAACCTTCAGCACGAATAGAAAGGCACAAGCAACCTACGAATAATTTCCAAGGATTTTACTCTACAACAGATTTAACTTTACGGCCCCCCCCCCCGCGAAGCAGTTGTTAAACTAAAGTAATTTAACTCACATACATGGGCGATCCTCGTTTTCCAAAAGATCATTATGACTTAACATGCCGTTGACTTCCATTTACCTAAAGAGTGGGCTAGTACTACTTTCACTTCTGCAGCAGGTTTCTACTGTGCTTTCCTGACCTCCGCACAGCCTGGGTTTTATGACATCTTCAACAGCGATAGCTGAAGAAAAAGGGTTAGTGGTGACGTACAACATGGTCCAAATGACTGTTACTTTACAAAAACACTAATCACCAACAAAATGCACAAAGAGAGCTTTATCATCGATTGTAACACACTCCTACATGCTTCGACCCTCCTGGGTCATCTTCAGGGAGAACTTTTTGTTATCGTTACACTAAGGTTGCACTTTATAGTTGAGTGAGAATGTGCCATTGACATTGTACTGCGTTGTTTTGGAGGCTTGAACTCTCTGCGGTCCCGGCTTGCACTGCACTGCAAGCCGGGACCGCAGAGAGTTCACGCCTCCAGTACACAGTACGCAGTCAACAGCATATTCTCACTCAACTGTAAAGTGCAACCCCAGTGTAATGGTAAGGAAAAGGTCTCCCTGAAGACGACCCAGCAGGGTCGACACATGCAGGAGTGTGTTACGATTGATGATAAAACTCTCTTTGTGCATTTGTTGGTGATTAGTGTTTTTGTATAATAGAATGCACGGACATGGAACACATTAAACTGTTACCTTGTTTAATGGCTGTAATTGTAAACTAGTTAACATTTTGGTAGTGTGAAATTGTCGTTAGCTATTTGTTCGTCCCCAAGTATCGGAGCTAGGCGCGTAACTGAATCACAGAAATGGACCATAAACGTTTTTGCGTTATCACGTGTGTAATATTTCTCCTATGTCAAAGACCAAAATTATGACGATGATGGCAACCTTTGAATATATACCCGGCATTTTCAACATGTATTTCTTTACAAAAATGAAATAAAGATTTAAAAACACTAGTAGATTTTTAGGATTAGATATATGTATAACAGCAAATCCAGGTTTGTGTCTTATGTTTGGAGCGGCCGTTTAAAGTAAACGACTTTAAAGTATTTAGATACCTTAATTATTTGGTATATTTTCTTTATTTATAAGAAATCCTGTATACACGTATCGGTCCACCAGTCTGTGTATATCATTAAGGAAGCTCTGGACTAATGAACAGATTTAAACGAAACTTGGAATGAAATTCTTTCCCATACAAACCACTGCATTTATATATGTAAATTTCTTGCACTGTATAATAAGAATACAACGCCATTGCAAACTACAGAATGGTAGAAACATTAATGCCATTTAATACCCGGCTATGGTTTGTTCTATAGCCATGAGTACTCATGGGATATACAAATAATTCACACTTTCTTGCTGTGTGACGCAAAGTACGAACATGGTGACTGTTCGAATTTTACTTGTATTCTTCCTTTCCATAAAGATCATTAAGATATCCAGGCTTAGGGAAAAGGCAATCCGCATGGTGATACAGGCCTTCCGTATGTGTACACTGTGTACTCGACAGTTCTGAGTTGCAGGAATCTGTGCTAGTGACAAGTATAAATTTAATAGCCACCAATTTATGCAACTTCGTATTAAGCTTTATTCAAATATTGTATATAGATAGAAATGTTTGAAGAAATTCTACACATGAGTTTCCCCAGAATTTCTGATTCAATTCACTTATTTCTACAGGGTCCTGTTCTTACCTTAATGCCTTCATTCCCGTTGACAGGCTTTTCACTTTTTCCTTTGTATTCCAATAATACAATAACAGCCATTGGTTCGTGGGACTATTACGCTGGCTGGGATGTGAGGCAATACCATTATCACCTAAGAAGTCTACTTCTTGTGTCATGTCAGTTGCATGATTTGAATGGCCTACATGTGGCACTGAAGATGCGGATTACTCGAACAGCATGTCATAGTATGTGGAAATCCCGTAATTAACAAGAAGTATTATCAATATATGTAACAAAAACAGAGGGCACCCACTTAAAGTAATGTCACATAGACAGACCTTGTTTATCTCGGCCTGATTCTTGACCCTCAACATGCTAACTCCGTAATAACTTTGACAGTTTCCTTAAGCACAAGTCACTAAAATGTTTAAGAAATTTATGCCTTTAAGGAAAGAGAAATTCAATCATTGGCTCTAAGAATCATGGTTACTGGTTCAAAAGAATTTCAATTTTTCAGAAAGAACATCACATGAAATTTGTGTATAGCTAACATGATAAGGTAAATCTTAAGAGCTTACTTTTCTAAGGATCAAGTGTTCCAAAAAATTTCGATCACACATCACTGCAAAGACAAATGTAACCAAACAGAAAGTTTGTAAATAGACAGAAGTGCAATGTTCAACTTTAGCAGCCAATACGCAGGGGGATTTCAGGGAAAACACCTCCTGTCCCACTCAAATAAAGCAACCAGTTCAGTCATTCATATCTTCAACAAATTTGTTTTAACAACATTTACACCTGCTTTTTTTTGAGCGAAAATGTCGCATAACGTAAGTCCGTGCCACTCTTCAGAAAATTACAAAATATCATTCACGTAATAAACAATTTTTCTATAGAACGTACACGTGGTTTCAATATCCGACTGTAAAGAAAATGCGGCCAGGGAAATATTTGTAAGTAAGTACTCAATTTTTAAATATTTAAAATATAATACAACTTTTTGAATAGGGTGAACAAATAAGTCTTAAGGTGAAATTACGTTTCAACATTTCTTTCCTTGAGTTTTCTACACAAGAAAGATAGTGGCCCCATAAAATAGAGAAATGAATTAAAAGACGTTAACTTTGAATTAATAAAAATTTAGTTGACCTTCAAATTTCTTGGGATAAGAAAAATAATATGAAAATACGTAAAAAAAGAATTACATCCCACTCTCAGTTGGTGACATAAAACTCTCAGCACATAAATTACAAGGATTACTCTTCCGGATACTAACTTTGTCGTACTTCCGACGGAAGCATAATTTACTCTAAACGTACTGAAACCAGTAATCTTTTTTTCTCGCATAATACTAAAATCCGCAATGAACATAAGTATTATACCTTTCTTCCCGCTGACCATGGATTTCCTATATTGTAATTTGATTTTTCTTTTAAAACGCACGGAAAAATGTATGTTTATATATAGGTGGGAAATAAAGATCAAGTAATAAATTAGTTTTCACTTTTACAGATTTATGCTTATTTGCTTCCTTTCTCGTTATTTTGGTTGCTGGAAGAATTTCACGAAAGGCTTGTGACGCTGACGCTAATGATATGTTCTTGGATAGAGCGGGCAGAGGAACTGGAATGATGTCCTTATTTTGCCGTGGGTTGCTCTGGACTGGATTGGGTGGTGTTTGTTCTACTGACTGACATACGATACAGCTTGACAGAAAGCTGTTTCCGAGATGACATCATTTTCTGTGGATGGGTTCCAGCATATCTCTGACTTGAGACAGAATTTTTGGACTATCAGCACGCATTCATCTGAGCCACTTAATTCCAGGCTCTTTTACATGATTCTTGGTTACAAACTATTCCACAATATGTAATGTAGATATTTTAAGTTTGTCACAGCATAAAGTATTTTAACAGATAAGTTTGATAAAATTTCAAATGTCCGCCTGGCCTTATTTGTCTCAATTCGATTTGCGGCATTACCCGTAACGACATATTTTATTCAGAAAATATGCATGCTTTAATGGATAAATTTAACCAAAAATTTACAGTGAGTTTTTAGAAAGTATTAAATTATGAATCTATAGATATCAAACAAAGTGTGGGTGACTGACCAGAGAGATAAAATTACATTCGCGCCTGGGTGTTGTCGAATATTCAGACTCTTAAATGCACCTAACTGTAGAGATGTTACCACTCATTGGCTGAAAAGTACGCAATCATGTACACACGCCCATTCAAGGTCACGTAACACAGAAGCCACTAACACTGTTAACAAAGTTTTGTAATTACAAATTGCTCACCTTTGTTATGTACGTGTGAAATTCCTTTAACAATTAAAGTGGCCATATTACTCGTCTGGATTTAGTTGATGATTTTACCGTATCGTAATCAAAGGAGAGTGAATTTCCCCCAGTATTTTAACATTCCACCTCGAATTTCCTTCGTTAATGAAGTCTAGCAGATCTGAAGGTAATTCCCATTAGTCTTTCGTTTTACTCCGTTTGTATGTTTTCAGTCTTGATATTCTCAATCAATGTAATCCGTAGCTGACAAAGACTTGTGGCTTTGTATCTTATAACGTCCCATACAAGACAAGATCCATATAGTTGCATAAGGACGCACCCAAGGTGGGGAGGGGGAGGTTCCGGGCTGCAGCCCCCTCGAAACCCCCAAAATCTGAAATTTAAAAAACAGAGATTTTGTAAATATTATGATATCAAATTCTTACGCGATTTACCCTTCAGCCGAAATCAGTCACTGAAATCGTCTGATGACTAGTACATTAGAATTTTGAAAAATAAATTAATAAAATAAAAGAACAAGAAGACAGGGCACTTGATTGAGTCACGGAACATGTAGTTATATTCGTATGTATATAAATACAATTGCAGACAGTGTCATGTTGTACTTACAACACGATTCTTAAACATAGTTTTGAAAATCAAATAAAAATTACACATAGACTCAGGGTCAGCCCGTCGCCCCCAAGGAAAAATGCTGGGTGCACATCTGTAGTTGCATTAGATTTTGTTCTTTGCCACTACGAAAACTTTGGGAATTTCGGACACTGACTAGGAATATGGCGCGGGTCCGTCGTCTTCATAATGACTAGTCTAGGTCTTGGGCATCTCCAGGGGAACTGCCTCTGCTGAACATGTCCATCGGTGGAGTAAGTGTCAGTGTGCATCTCACTTATGTGTTGGTAGCCAGGAGGTTGATCTTGTTCAATAGTTCACTGGCAGGCACGACGTCGTGGAGTACACTATACCACTTCGCTGGTATTGTATCCAATATTGGCCCACACGATATGGAAGTCTGGGAAGGGGTTCTCCGTTGTAATGCCATGAGGGGTGTCAAAACCTCCATTTGTACAGGCCTCGCAGGGATGCTTACATTATCTTCGTGGGTATTCGGTTAGCACTTACGTGTCGTGTCATGTAGGCCGTCTGTAACATCTTTTGCACCCACAGGTCCTTATATATTCCGATGTAAGCCTTAAAAGCCTCTTGTTCCGGAGGGTTGTCTATCGTGAGGACGTGCTTCCAAGAGGCAAACTCTTCCACTGATAGAGCGCCAGCTATTTTTTGCTTCAAACAGCGGGTAAGATGAATGGTGATGCATTGGGCATGCATGTCCATCAAATCCATACTGCCTGCTGAAGCCGGTACTTTCAGGGTAGATATAGAAACATGGAATATCTCGCAATTCCATATGTACCCTAATATCACAATGGCGATTTTATGCGTGTGTCTAGGTGCGGTAGAAAGGAATTTTGCGCAGTGCCACATATGGACAATAAGAAATTACGTACAAACAGAAAACGCTGACGTAGACACATCTTCCTTAAAAAGATCATCAAAAAGATTAAATGCATCAACATTTCTGCATCTGATATCAGTGATTCATTTTGACTGACAATATTAATATCTTCGGTGAGGTGATCTAGCGTTTTTAACCTTTTATCGTTTTTACTATAAATTGGTGTCCTACGGTACTTTCCTCCGGATTCTCATGACATCATGTGCTATTCGTCACTGAAAGTCCAGTAACTGAGGTGACATTCTTCAACCAGAGCTGCGTCCGGCCATCTAGCCTTTTGTCGCTCAGTGTTTTTATGTTTTTCCCTGATGACAGTGCCTCATAGCACCGAAAGATATAGGGTTTTATCTGATATATTTTACTAAGATTCTTTCATTTGTAACTTGTGCATGAGCTGGTGTGATTAAATACAATTTCAATTACAATTGGGTAGTTCTTTGGTGCATTCCATATCAATAATGTGTGTGACTCTTCGTGTCTGATGCCTTTTGTTCTCTTTCATGAGATGCAAGAGCGAAGGTCTTCCGTCAGAGTGCGATCCGAAGTTACTGATCTCCAGCTTAAGTGCTTGAAATCGCCAGATATATATACATTTCATTTTTTCTTTGAAGTGTCTGAGAGCTATCGCTTTTGTTGTAAAATTCCTGTGATCCTTCAGTAGATCATGAATACGCGCATTATAGAAGTGTTAATTTTTCTTGTCGGGTATTTATTTTACCTTCCTTTAAAAAAACATATTTTTTCCTTTAACGTGCTGTACCTACCAGGTTATCTTGTCTCTGCAACGACTTTATGTTCTCCTCCAGCTTTGCCATTTCAGATTGAAAAGGTTTTATTATCCCGTGGTCTAAAACGAGGGTTGTATTCATTTTCTATGGTCTCCTCCCCCATGGTGTGAAAGGGACGTCTCAGTGGATCTGCAGTTCAGAGGCAAGGTCATTTGTGAAGGTAGCTGTAAGTACTTTGCCCGCCCTGTTTTTAGTTTGCAAGTGGCTGTGACATGTAAAAAGGTCTACCAGTGCTGCACCACGGAATGAGTAAAGACTATGTGTCTGCGTGTTGTTATCAGTTTTCCAAGAGTTAAAAAGACCTACGTTGCGTACTAGGCTGCCAAATGCTTTATTGGAAGCACGATCGCCTGTGCAATCGGCCCTAGACAGCGCGCAATTAAAGCCCCTTCCAAGAATGTAACTCTGCAGTAGTTGTCAGAGTAAATATGTCAAACGTTTGTTGAAAACTTTGTCTCCCCGATGCGAGTTCTTCGAAAGCGCAGAGACATTTATGTCGTAAGTGTGATTATGCTATTCTGCCAGGCTTCTTCCTGATGGTAATTTGTAGGTGTAATAACCGCCATCTCGCATTGATCTATTCCAATATTCGTATAGGCTGGTATCAAGTAATGAAGCAAGAGTTATCTGGTACGACTTCTTGTAAAATAGACATCGATGTGAAGCCAGTAATGTGTTTTAGTATGTATTTCCTGCTGATACGGACATTCCGTTAATATTAAAAGTTAAAATTCATATGTGTAACTCACATCATTTAATGTGTGGCCACTATTACTCCATGTTTTCATCACCCCACTTCTGCCTGTGCTACGGAATTCCGGTATTTTTCCATATACGCTTCTACTTTTTTTGTCCATGAGGGATGGTCTTGAAAAGTTAGTTCTGTGCCTCACTTATGATCACTGAGTGACAGACTCGTCCAGTCACAGCTCTAGCGGGTCCCGGTCTGTGCTCATGCGTAAACAAAATTTGCCATTGTTGCTCGGGGGGCTACAGTCACACCCTTGTTGGCGGGTCGTGGTTTACTTACTTCTTTCTTCTTAACCTTTGATCGCCATGAAGATGATGGACCTTGAGCCTCACAAACATTCGTCCTTATTTCAAGGGTAGTTTGGACACTTACCCTTTCCCTGTCATGCGATCGTGAAGATGTTAAGAACTGGTTGTGTAGAAGCAGTGGGGGATCCGGGTGGATGTGTTGCCTCTCCACTTGATCCGATGTGTTCATCTCGTCTTCCTTTGTCCTAAGTGCTTGTCGCGTTGCATCAGATGACTCCGTGTCCCTGGTTCGTATCGACTTTTCACGTAAACCTTCACTGTCCTTTGCAACTGTGATCGCTCACGTTCCAGGCCCTTACTCGCTAACGGGATTGGACCCCGGGTTCTCGCAGTGCAATGATAAATTATTTTCCACTCCCATTACACGCATAATACATTTTTGGTGGTCCACCATAAAAACTAGTGCTCTGTTCCCAGCCATAGCCATATGACAGAATATGTGTTCTTTTGACACCTAAGAGTATCATCCTTACGTAGTTAAAAATATTAACTCGTGTGTATGTGCCCACATCTCTTCAGAAACTTTTTACTTCTTACCACATTTACACAGTGTGTGGTTTAGGACTAACTAACTAACTAACTAACTAACTAACTAACTCCATGGAGCAGAGGCCTTCTTGAGAAGCTAACAGTTTCTCAGCTAGTCAAGAAATTCCCCGCATTTTATGGAACCCGAAGGTTCATTACCGCATTCACAAGAGCCCGCCACCTGTCCCTATCCTAAGCCAGCTCAATCCAGTTCATGTCCTCCCATCCCACTTCCCGAATATCCATCTTAATATTATC